>CM046838.1:41701208-41803708 GCA_025618425.1 Heliocidaris tuberculata | reverse complement strand
ATCCACACGGATGTTAAAGATCAGTCACCCCCCAGGTAGCAATCACACGTCGCTACAACGTTGGACCAACGTTGTCCATTTTTTTTCCTGACGTTAGTCCAATGTTGGGTAAAAACGGTTCGCTCAAGCTTCGAGACTCCTTCTCGGGAAATGACAACGCCGCCAGCGAGTCTTCGAACAAGCAACCACCACCATCAGGAAGGAACGTCTACATTGACTCCTTCACGGCAAACGTCGAACGCCACCTTAACAACTTTCTTCGTGACGCTCGGCAGCCGGAACTCAGTGCGACCGACAAGATGCGACGTATTAACTCCCTCAAGAACAATAATGATATAATTATCAAGCCCGCCGATAAAGGTGGTGCAGTAGTTGTTCAGGACAATAGAGATTACCATTCAGAAGCGATGAGACAACTGTTAGACAATAATCTCTATGAACCTCTATCTAAGGACCCTACGTGAGCTAGCTATGAAAAGTGTAGATGAAATGCCTGGTAGCAGTGTATCTTTTTGTTAAAAATACATGTACATTATTTTTTGCTCATTTATTACTTTGTATATTGAAAAGTTGGAAATAAATGTCTTTAAATTGAAAATTGAAATCTTTATCTAAGAAACCTAGGGTCAGTCAATTTTACTTACTGCCTAAAGTACACAAGCTATCTAAACTGGTGACGAATGTAACCACGCAAGAAGTAACAAATACTGAATCTGTTATTGCAGCAGCCAAAGAACATACGATCATTCCACCGGGCAGGCCCATTGTGTCCAGTGTTGGTTCCCTTAACGAACCAATGTCTTAATTTGTCGATGGGAAACTTCAACCATACTTGCCTAAAATCAAGAGCTACATTAAAAATACAACTGATTTCTTGAATAAGATTGAGTCAGTTCAACTTCCCCTTGGTTCAGCACTCGTCACCATGGACGTTCAGAGTCTCTACACTAATATTCCCCACGATGAAGGTGTACAAGCGATACGCTGTTTTCTTTATAGCAATGCCAATGAGGATGAGACTCTGGACGTAGATGCTCTAGCCAATATGACTGAATTCATTTTGAAGCACAACTATTTCAAATTTGACGCCAAACGTTACCTGCAGAAACAGGGCACTGCCATGGGCACCAAGATGGCACCGGCTTATGCCAACATCTACATGGCTGTTCTAGAGGAGGAATTTCTCTTAACCGACACTCTACGTTCGTTACACAGACGACATTTTCATGATTTGGGAGCATCCAATCGAGGCGCTGACTGCTTTCCACAATGCTTTCAATTTGTTGCAGTCAGAACATCAAATTCACGATGGAAAATTCCGAGGAGGAAATCAGTTTTCTTGACGTATCTGTGTCGATTGACCAGGATAACAGAAAACTAAATACTTCCGTGTATCGAAAACCCACCGACTCGTTCTCGTATTTGAGATTCGCTTCCTCCGAATCATCTCGGACGAGGATGTGTATGATAGAGAGGCCCTCATACTAGGTAAACAATTCATCAAACGGGGATATGCTCCTAAAATGATCAGAGAGACCATTCATAGAGTAAAGGGGAAATTACGAAAGGATCTCCTCAACCAAAACAGATTGGAGGGTAATAAGCCGCGCCTCCCTCTCGTGACCACTTACCATCCCGCCACGAAAACTTTCGTAAAACAAGTCAGGCAAGAATGGCCGACATTGGCTCTCGACCCCTACTTAGGAAGAATAGTTGGAGATAAACCACTGCACGCCCAACGTCAACCTCCGAATCTCAGAAAATTGCTTGTGCGCACCAAACTCTCGGCACCCCAACTCCGAGAGGAAATACACCTTGCGCCAAACCGAGGTGCCAAATCTGCAAACACCTCGTTACTGACACCACGGTTTAGATCTCCAATAATCTCTTCTTTGTCATTTTTTATTGTTACGTAATAAACGAGTTACTGTAAAACGCGCGCAACCACCATCTTATCATCCACATCATCTGTGTTGATCGCGCATGCTCAGGTTGCATCACCATGATAATGATATCGTTATTGTTCTTGAGTGAGTTAATCGACTTATGTCGTACCCTATGGTAGTACCTTATCAGTAGTACTGGGTTCCCTCTGTTGGGTTTCACGTAGGAAGTTGTCCAGGTGACGTTCGACTTTCGAGCTGAAGGAGTCAGAGTGGGCGTTCCTCCATGTCGGTGGAGTCCACTTGGGCTTGGTCATGGAGGGAGGAGCTTTTTGGCCAGGAGGCTTGTCGTTGGAGTTGCCATTTCCAGAGAAGAACCCCCAAAGCTCGATTCGTCAGGTAAAATCCATGGTGTCCTGGCATAACTGAATACTGTCAAGAGGTTGAGGGGGGGGGGGGCAGGATGACAAACAGAGTTGAAGAGTCTAATATATATGTGTGTATGTGTGTGTATATATATAAGTTCTGCTTCGGAATTCGGAATTGTAAATGTAGAGACGAGTAGTAAATAAGTAAATGAAAATTCCGTTAAACTCAGAAGTTTTCAAATTTTCGGCCATATATACCACTCAACCCGCCTCCGTGGTCTAGTGGTTAAGGCGTTTGGCGTACAGTGCCAAAGACCCGGGTTCGACTCCCGGCGGAGACAGTTTTTGCAAACCCTGCAGATATTTCCACAAAAAGGAAGTCAGTAAGGAGGAACAATGAATTTAGCTACGCAAATTATTTCTCTCATTCAATTCAATTGATTTCTCACATTATATATATATATATATATATATATATATATATATATATATATATATATATACATATATGAAACGGAATCATTTTCAGTGAAAAGTCGACCAGCTTGTAATTCACTATTCTTGGTGTCTTTATTCTTCAGATAGTGAGTTTAAATTAACAGGTGCAACAAACTATATACAAAAATATACCAAAAAAGCATACTGGCGCATTACACTCAGTTGATGCTTTGCATGGCAACGTAATTATCATATCATATCATTGTTGCGGCAAAATGAAAAACATTTTAGATCAATGTCAACCTCTTTTTGTACATCTTTATTATGTTTTATTACTGTCAACAAAGAAATAATATCGTTACTGTATTGTGTTATACATTACACATATATATCAATCTCATCATTCTATCACTATATAGCCATATTTCCAATAAAGGTCTGTTATATATTAACACACACACACACACACACACACACACAAATATATATATATATATATGTATATATATATTCCACTACACCGTCATTAGGGAGACACTTTTTTTGTCTCGTTCTTTGTCCATTGTTTCTCCCTAATATAACTCGTGTCTCCTAATACACCAGTCCCTATTATTATGACGGCATGAACCTAATTGCTGCGTGTCTCCCTAATACACAATCCAGTGGAATAGTATGTACATGTATATATCTTTTAGATCAATAATTTACCTCTTTTTTACATATTTATTATGTGTTTTAGTACATCAACAAAGAAATAAATAAATCATTACTATATTGTGTTATACGTTACACAAAATATATATATATATATATATATATATATATATATCTCATCATTCTATCACTATATATATATATCCATATTTCAAATTAAGGCCTGTTATATATTTACATATATATTTAGTATAATGTACATGTATATATCTTTTAGATCAATATTTACCTCTTTTTTTACATCTTTATTATGTGTTTTAGTATATACATCAACAAAGAAAGAAATATACTGAATCTGGTGTCGCCGTAACCACTGGCCCGTATATTCAAATTTATGCACATTTCTTCTCTGAGCACCTAGTGACGAGCTTTTCCATTAACCTGCTTTTTATAAATGAGCCTCAATACTTGGAATCCAGTTTGCATACTTTACTTGTTGTTCTGTCCGGCAAGCCTCGGGCAAGCTTTCAGGTTGTCAAGAACAACTTTTGTTTGAAAGGTATGTATAAAATTTGAATAGATTACTGAATCGGTCTATTGAATCTGGTGTAGCCCAAACCACTGTTCCGTCTCCGTGGTCTAGTGGTTAAAGCTCATGTACAGTATTGGCAGCAAAAAGGAAATTGGAAAGAAACATGTCAAATATAGTCTCATGTTGTTCTCCTTGTATCAAAAGATGTCTGTAAGAGAACATTTGGTATTCCATCTATGATTTCTGGTGAATTTCAGTGTAAATAGCTGTAAGGAATGCTCGATCACTGCCATTGTGCTAGGACCCTTCCACCCCGACGGCTCCCCGCACAGCAAACTTGGGGCTTCGCATAGAGACAGCATGCGTATCACTGTGTGTAGCTACTCATTGGTTTAAATGCGTGTGTAGTGTATAGCACATGCTGCCTTTGTTGGGATTTTATGTGCCTGTCCCGGTACATAAATTAGTTTTTGCCTGTTATTTGTTTAATATTAAACTTTAGGAGGCGAGAGCTTCACAGTGTCTTAGTATTGCTAGTATCTTGCTATTTATCAACAAAAATTGGAGAAATCTGACGAACAGATTTTGAGAGCTTACCAAAACTCTACATGACCTTTAAGACATTGGCGTTAAAGCCAATGACCCGGGTTCGATTCCCGGCGGAGATAATTTTTCAACCTTTGCAAAAATTTCGAAAAGGGAGGACAGCTCTGGGGAACTTTGATTTAAGCTATATATATATATATATATATATATATATATATATATATATATATATATATAGATATATATAGATATATATATATATATATATTTATTTATTTATTTATGTGTGTGTGTGTGTGTGTGTGTGGCTGGGTTGGGGTGGGTGGGTTGTGTGGGTGTGTGCACATTGTTTTTTCACCCACGAATATCCCCAGCCCACGAGCGCCTATAAACATACCAACACATGGGAGTTTCCGCTCTGTCAATCACCCTTTGGCTCTCATACAGATTTGCACAATAACTATTTTCTTTCATATTTAGAATCATCTTTCTTCTTTATCATTTACATTGTGTTTATGATACATGTATCTGTATGTATAATTTTTTCATCCTAAAAGAAAATTGTACTGGGTTGACGAGGGTTTATCCACTGGAAAGATCGAGATGTCGAATAAAGACGGTACAGACAGGAGGCAGTTGATAACAAATAGATTAACACAACCTTATGGATTGGCCATTGATTCTCAAGGTACCAGATTACAAAGTTTTTACTCTAGTCTAAGCAGGGGCGAATCCAGGGGGCTGGAGCCCGGGCCTTTTTTTTTTTTTGCTTGTCAGGGGATCTTGGAGTAAACAGACACCCCAAAATTCTGATGACCTTTTTTCTTCTTCTTCATTTTGCTTGCTTGTCAGAGAATTTTGGAGCAAAAAGACATCCCAAAACGCTGATGATATTTTTTGTGCCCCCTCCTTCACAAAAACCGGCATCAGCCCCGGTGTGTAGGCCTGAGTGTAGACCTATATCTTATGTTCTAGAAATAATGATTTGAGTATAGTCAACATCTTGGACGTTTCTCAGAAATGTTGACCAAACATGATACTGAAGACGACACAGGGAAAAAAAAAGGCTAGGGGACTCTGAATAAAACAAGGATAAAACTAGGATAACACCATTCTCCAAGGAAAAGTGAGTTGAAGAAAAAGTTATTTTTTTCAAAGTCTTGAGGGGGAATCTGTGATATCCAGGTAACAGATAATAAAAGCTTTCACTCTAGTGTTGGCGTATTGAATGTTCTTGAATAAATATTAAGTCAACTTCTTGGACCTTTGTCAGAAATGTTGACCGAAAGACACGGAAGGAGGGGATACTCTGAACAGGGAAATGTAAGTTACATTTCCCTGCTCTGAACAAAACAATGTAGCAGAACAACATTATCCAAGGTATGGCTCGGTACTAATTCTTCGTTATAGGCCCCTATTATGATGTTAGCTGCTTCCGCATTCCCCTTTTCTGTGATTGCAAGCATATATAAATAATAAAAACAACAAAAACAAATGATGAAATGAAATCCAATAACTCAAAATAGAAGAATCACTTTGAATTCAACTTGATCAAGACTAAAGAAATAATATGGCAAGGGCTTTATTTTTCGACACTTCGTACATGTACGCATTAGGATAACCTGAGCACACTATGCCTGTGCTAGATTTAGTCAGTGCTCAAGGTTTTGCGAGAATAAAGATCTGAAGCAGAGATTCACCGAGACAACTACGTGAAACCTATTATTAAACTTTATCTTATTTAACTTTATCTTGTCTTCTGCAGAACAACGTTTGTACTGGACCGAGGGGGTTTATGATGTCATTGAGTCGATCGATCTGGATGATGTGTCTGATCGAAGGGACCATGTGTATGCGGAGAGTGGAGATTTAGTGGTCTTTGGTATTTCGCTCTATTTTACCTCGATCTACTTCACAGAGTTATCATCAAGAGGTCTCCACGAAGCAGATGGAGTTGGTGAAATCCGGGATTTAACTGGATTTACGGCAGCGCCCACTCACGTCAAAATTTATGCCGGTAAGAAGTTATTATAAATGGATTAGCCCATAGCAGTTCATTCTTATTTTCCTCTGCTACATAATCTGAAAAAAAAAAAGTTTATCAAATTAACTAATGTGAAAGAAAATTGCTAAATTTTACAGACAAATTGCCAATTCGTACAGGAAAATACTGATTATATATTTTACAATTTAGAGACTTCAATAATTGGTTATAATTAAATCGCACTTGTTCGTGAACGACGCAACGTGAATTTTGCTCTTTCTGCTCATGTAAAATGTGTAATTCGTACGATTCTGAATTTTAAAAAATGCAAAAACGTCACTTAAATGATACACTGTACTGCTATGGGATAACTATCAATAACAATTATTTTTTCATACTTCTAGTAGCTAGTAAACTAGTCATTTAAAAAAAGAAAATGAATCTCTTGTTTCCAGGTTGAAAATTTGCTCTCGAATGGATATTTCCTTTTTTTTCTTCGAGTGACACAATAATTTATCTTAACTAACAAATTTCTGCATTTTGTGCATTTATGCAGGGACGGATCCCGGATTTTGTAAAGGAAGGGGGGCACAACCTGAACAAAATTCTGGCAAGGAAGCAAAAAAGACGAGTTTCCCATTATTTGGTGTTTCTTTACTTTAAAAAGTTCTCTGAAAAGAGAGAAACATTGATTATCACACTTCGATGCTTATTTGTTTCCAATATGATTTGTACATATACCACTGTTACAACTATTCTGTTTTGTAGTGTGTGTGGGGGGGGGGGTCACGTAAAATATGTGTGTACCTATACACCTCTTTAATACAATTTTATTTAAACATATTTGTCTTCAGAGCATTTGTAAGTGCATATTTTTCACAAAGGCGTCTATAAAGAGACTCCTCCACTTATATGTTTCTTTACTATGCGTAGTTTTACCGAAATGATAATAGGTTTGGTTTGGATTGGTTGATTTTGACGGTACAATTGTTTATTATGCGTAATTATATCTTATTTTTTCTCTTTTTTTTCCTTGTATGTAGACACTTATTAATATAATTTTGTTTTACATTATATTTAATCAGTCCGTGTATACATGTTTGTTTCTTATGTAACCAAAAGTCATTTTGTGGAAAACCTTGAAACCTTGAAACCTTGATTTACTAAAAAATCTCAACAACAGAAAAAGACATGTAATCAGACTTTTCAAGTGCCTTTAGGTCTAAAATTTGAAGGGACTGTGTAGCATTAGAAGATAAGCTGATATTGCAGAGTAAATTGATTCCAAGTTAGATATTTTAGCTATATGTATGTGATAGAGAAATATGATTTGTCATTGAGTCCACTCATAACCCGTCACTAGTCTAAAATATTTTTTAAAAATATATAATTTGAAAAAATTTACAAATCCGCGAGCTATCGAGCTTCTTTGATAACGGGCCAAAAGTGGGCTGCTGAACGTACAAGTATTCTTTTCTTAAATTTTCAGTCAATTTTTCAATTAATTTGTTTATATTTCAATATGTTTGTTTATTTCCCATTTTCAGACTTAACGTGCTCTGAGTCCTGTCCCGGGAATAGTCGATGTCAGCTCATTGGATTTGACACTCCGGAGTGTACTTGTATATACGGTTGGGGCGGCTTCAACTGTAGGACAAGTAAGAGAATATACTTGATGAATTCATTCAAGTAGAAAGAGGGAATATTTACCTTCCTTCATATTACTTTGACTTTCCAAAAGATTCATTGGAAACATACGATAAGTTTTGATTATATTATACCTGCCATAATTATAAAATTCATAATTCAGTGTTTTGGGGACAGCTGGTCCAAACTTCAATTAGGTTTATCTTTGTTTTACTTGTTGTTGTTGTTCTTGATATTTTTGTTTTGTTCTATTTTCACTTTACAGGAATCACATGTACCCTCCCCGACCCACCACCGAAGACGTCGTTTGTCAACCCTAAAGATAGCTACACGGCTAGTACGACTGTGGCCGTCACTTGTGATGATGACAGTGACCAGGTGGAGTGGACTTGTAACGGCTATACAGGAAACTGGGACGAAGGCCCAATCGACTGCTCTACAACTTCTGGAGGTAAATATATATATATATATATATATATATATATATATATATATATATATAATAAAAAGAATCGTTCTGCGTATATATAATATATATATAGAGAGAGAGGGGGTATAAAAGAAAACGGAATCAAAGGAAGATTCATTAAAGAAACTTTTTATAGTAAATTGAACTCTCATCGATTTATATTCCGTTTCCTTGTAATACTTATTTAAGGACAGTGATGGAGTATCTTTTAGTTAATTTTATATATATATATATATATATATATAGGCGTGTGTGTGTGTGTGCGCGCGTGTGTGTGTGTATTTTAGAATTATCATTTTACCTCATTCGATACAATCAACATCACATTATTAAAATACACAGAAATATACATTCACTTCTCAACGAAAATCTCGAAAGGGAAAAAAAAAATGACAATCGGGTCAAAATCACGGAGTAAATTGTTGAAGAGCATTTGATATAACATCTGAAATGTTATCCAAATGTAATTCGTTTTTAAAAACATGCCATATTGTAAGACTGTTGTATGTTTTTCCCTGAAAGTAGTTCAACATATACATTTTATATATTGCGTATTATGCGTATGTAATGACTATATTTATATCTTTAGCATTTAAACATTTAGAATCTACCAAAAGCCGAATGTTTTTCATTCATTATCAGCGTTTGTTTGAAGTCATAACGAATAAGTGCAACAATACGTTTCCAGAATAATATTACCTTGGGGCATTCTAACAGAACATGAACAAAAGATTCGGTTGTTTTGCAAAAAGCACATAAATTTTCATTTACAATTTTCCATTTAAATAAATTATATCTGAAAGGTAAGATACGATGAAGTGCTTTAAAATTGAATTGCTTCACTTTATTGTTTTTCATTGTTTTAAATTTAAATTTCAATATATTTCTCCAGTCAAAATCGATAAGAAGATTGAAATGTTCTTCCCAATGTCTTAATACAGTTGGATCACTTTTCTTGAACTCACACACTCTAAAAACTAAACTAAGGTGTTAATTCACCATTTCACCATTTAATTTAAGAGTGACAACTTTTTCAAAATTGAAGATTAACACTTTTAACATGCTGAATACAACACTATAAAGGCTGAATCCAGCAGTTTAAAAGAGTTGATCTAGCATTTTGAAAAAGTTGTCACTCCTCGGCCCTTTTAAATGGTGATTTAACACTTAAGTTTTTAGAGTGCACAGTAAACTATAGAAATGTTTTGATTTCATTGTTGACAGTCTAATGGCATCACCTGTTTTGATTTCATGAAAGTCATTATCATAATTGTGCATAACACCTGTATCGTTATCATGCCGATTGACTTCATGAATTCGTTTGATCCAGAATTAGGGATTGCCTTCTTGAGCTTCGTATACATGAAGTCAACAAACAAAGAGTTCGAACCAAGCACAGTACAAATATAATCTCGTGATTTAAAATGTCCATTTTCTACAATATCATTAATCTTTAAGAATCCCTTTGAAAACTATTCTTTAAAAAAATAAGGTTTTACTACCAATTGTTATATTGCTATTGTACCATAATACTTCATTTCGAATATTTTCGACGTGCACAAAATCATTGTATCTAAGTTCACTCCAAGATAAAAGACAGTTAACATAGAAATCAGGTATTTTGTGTTTTGAACATATAACATCAACATATCTTTGTGAGAACAGTTTGTTTTTATTATTAAAGACAACGGACATATTTTTTTCAATCCAGTATTTAAACATGAATTTCCACGGTGCATCATTGTTATTTTCAAAGAACCTTGTTAACCATGTTAACCAAACTAAATGCAGGGATTGAATCTTGGAATATATACACTGCCCTCCAAAAGTTTGGGTACACCTGTATTCAGAACAGATTTTTCACAATCACCCACATATCATTTATCATCAGATTTTTGGCACTATAACAATTTGGTATCAAACTGAAGGGTAGACATCAGCCTTCAAGTTGACACCAGTTTAACATATGGAAAGCATTTCAGCAGGTATTCATGCGTTAAAAGGGGGAGCTACCCCCAAAATAAAATTTCTAGTGGAAAATATGAGGCCATTCTACAAAATCTGACACTTGTTTGTACTGATGAATATTAAAAATTTATTACTAATATGCAATTATCATTCATTTACTCATGCAGAAAACTAACATTTTCATCTAATAAACACATCAATATTTTGGGATCACTACTGTGATTTTTTTTTTTTTTCTCATGGAAAATCATATTTTATTGTTTTTTTCTTTGCATTTGTGTTACTTCTTCAAGGAAAATAATGGCTATATTAATAATATCTAGCATGAGATGCGCATTTCTTTATTTTTCAAAAGTTTTATTTAATCACGTTCGAAAAATAAAGACTTCTCATCGGAGAACTTGCCCCTGGTAGCAACCACAGCACGGCACATCCTGGGTATCCACCTGGTCAAATTGTGGAAGTAGTTTTGGAGGAAGTCACTGGAAATGTTTGTCCATGCCTTCTGAAGAATTTCCAACAGTTTCTCGGACCTTCCTGTCCAACTCTTCCTAAAGGGTGATTTTCAGGACCCCTTTCTCTACTGTTTTCTAAAGGTAGTTTTTACATTGCCTTGAGGAATGTTTGGGGTAATTTTCCTGCTGAAAGACAAACTTGTGGCGGTAGTTGTGGAAGTAGTCACTCAGGCCCCTAGGAGCCGGGGGTGCTGGGGATGCTGCAGCACCCCCGGATTTCTATGGGAGACTTGCCCCAGGTGGTACTTAAAGCAGAGGCACAAAAACCCAAAAGAAAGAAAGGGAAGAAACTTATGCATAAGTTTTATTCGCCCCCAATCCGCAGCCCCCCCCCCCCCCCAATGTAGAATAAGTGTGTAAGATAGTATTTTCGAAGGTTCACCATTTGAAAGAAATTGTAACTTTACGTTGCATAGCTAAATCCCTCGATTATATTTCTCCTGAAAATTCATTAATTGGGCTCCACTGAGGAAGAAGTGATTAGAAAACCGTTTCTCAATTTCTAAAACTCAAAACTGTACGGGTCGGTGCAGTGCTCCCTTGCAATTTTTTTTTCTTTAAGTTAATTGATTTTTAAGGCTAAAACATGCTGAAAAAAAATTAACGCTCGATCTGTTCGCTTCCTCGCAGTTTCGTGTAAGTATGGGAAAGGGGTGTATGCAATTTCATTTTTTTTGCCCAGAGCAATAATACAGAAACCTAAAAAATTATATTCTCATTTTCAGTTGCGTTCAGTCGCTTCGGACACTCGCGCAAACAATTAGGACAACACATTTTGTCATGTTATGAACAGATATCCTTCCTTATTTCCACGTACATGTAACTACAATAATGCAAATTGTGTGTATTGCAGGGTTTAAAAAAAACCCGGATTTATTTGATTTAAATCGATTTACAGGCCTTAATGTTGTTCCTAAATACAAAATAAATACATCAACTCTCACTTGGATGAGTTTTTTTCAGCCAAAAAATCAGAAAAATCAAACAAGGATTTTTGAGTGATTTCTTCATGTCGCATCAACAAATCCAACAACGAATTTTCTTATAAATTTCTTATTTTTTACTCAAATTGATGATTTTCTTTTTTTTAAATCGAGGCGATTAAAAGTTGATTTCGATCGTGCCAATCCTGGTGCATTGGTTTGCAGAATGACCTACAACAATAAAAGTTATCTTTGCAGGCAACGTTGATTTCAGGGTCTGCACCCCTCCCTCCTTCCCCCCCCCCCCCTGCCGAAATTTTTAATTTGCCAAGGACTTAGCGAAACAACGTGTAATAATATCCGTTGTGTATCTACGGGATAAGGGGCGCACTTGCCCCGGGCGACACTTGAAGGGGACTAAAAACGCAAGAGGTGTAAAGAAAAAAGAGGAGAAGATTAAGAATCTTGCGACCATTCTGGATTGTATTCCCCAATTCGCAAGGTAAATGCATTAAAAATACTTATTTGGTGGGTTTGAAATGCAAACAAATTTCTGAAGCTCGGTCGCTTTACTCCAGGATCTCGTAGTTTCGCTCCCCAGTATAAGATATAGATTATAGGATATAGTGTTTTTGACGGATTCAAGATTGATAAATAATTCTCGTTGCTTTTCTCGCTATCATGTAATTTTTATCATCCTCTTCTTAGATATTAGGTATTGGTCGTCTTCCTAAATTCCTCGACTATTTGCTTTCCCTTAATGTTACGTCCCATTTTGAGAAGGAAGTGAATGGAAAACCGTTTCTCAATGTTCAAAAGTCGGATATCCACCCCTCGATGGCAGTGCTCAGTTGCAATTTTTTCTGGGTAAATTGCATAAGAAATTGAGTTTTGGGGGTTAAAAATTTGTTTTAAAAATCTACAGCTCAGTCGTTTTGCTCCCTCGCTTGTACAATGACATGGATATGTTAGGGGAGTAGGGGCGCAACTTCATTGTTTGCCCCGAGCGCCATAGATAAGCAACTGAACAACAGAAATTATGCTCACAGCACACCCAGTAAAAAAAGTTTTTTAAAAATCGTTCGCAAGGGCCTGTAGTCACTGGAAATGTATTCCAATACCTTCAGAAGATGAAGCTAACTAGCTGGGCATTTTTATCAGATCTTCCTGTCCAGATCTTCCTGTCCAGCTCTTCCCATATCAGCTCTATCGGGGTGACCAATCCATGATTTTCAGGATCCTTTCTCTTCTTCCTTGTTTGTTTGTTTGTTTTATTTTCCGTCATATAAAAAGAATATACAATCACATAAATATAAAGCAAATAACAAAATTCATATACATATATAACACAAGCCAAACTGTTCGATAGTATGGCATTAAATTTAACAGCACAATAAAGAATGATTGAAGAATGAAAAAATACAGTGTAAACAAGGAAAGGCAAGAAAGAGACGGCTGGATAGCCCATTTTCAGCTACACTTATATAGTGCAACTGGTCTTCCATGGGGACCAGATACTGAGTGAAAGAGAGAAAGAAAAAGTGTAAGAGAAAGAGAGAAAAAAAATAAGATATGAAGAAAGAAATTATGAATACTATATTTAACATATTTAAAACAAAAACAAACAACAAAAACAAAAACAAAAACAAAAACAAAATAAAACAAAAACAAAAATTAAGGTCTCATTTGCTTAAGTGCTCGTTTAAATGAAAGCAAAGATGTGTAATTTTGGATACATTGGGGAATGCTGTTGAATAACTGAGCACCCCTGTAGAAAAAGGTGCTTTTGCAGTTGTTTGTTCGGGGTTTCGGAAGGGATAGATTCTTGCCACGTAGATGATAAGATCTTGAGGCGTAAAAAATGTTTTTAGTTAAATAATTTGGTGTTAGTCTATTAAGGATTTTAAACATCATAACTCTAATGTGGAATTTTTGCCGAAACTTCAGAGTTTCCCATTGCAGTATTTCATGCATCGCAGTAACGGAAAAATGTGATTGTGGTTTTATATTTAGAATACTTCTTCCTGCTCTATTTTGTAGCTTTTGTAATTGATTCATATATTTGTCGTAGGAAGACTGCCATATTATATCCGCATAATCTAAATTGGGTAGGATGACACTTTGGTATATAATTTTCAAGTTTCTTCTGTTAATGTATTTTCTTAGACGACGGAAAAATGAAACCATGCAACCAACTTTTTCACAAAGATGATTAATATGAACATCCCACTTCATTTCTTCATCAATGTACACACCCAAGTACTTTAGAGATTTCACATGATTGATTACATGACCTTTGATAC
This sequence comes from Heliocidaris tuberculata, assembly GCA_025618425.1. Lineage (NCBI taxonomy): Eukaryota > Metazoa > Echinodermata > Echinoidea > Camarodonta > Echinometridae > Heliocidaris > Heliocidaris tuberculata. The sequence goes on along the minus strand of CM046838.1, from coordinate 41,789,478 downwards.
TTACATCAAGCCTACTATGTTTTTTGAGCATGTGTCTGTTTCCAATAAGCATACACATGGTTTTTTCATAATTAACCTTAAGTCTATTACTGTTCATATATCTGTCTAGATTGACCAATTCCCTATTTAGCGTTGCTTGAACTATAAGTGGGTTTTTATGAGAAAAGTAAATCACAGTGTCATCTGCGTATAGATGAATATTGCATGAATGGAATACAGAGGGCAAATCATTGATAAAGATTATGAAAAGCAGTGGACCTAAAATAGATCCTTGGGGTACCCCCAACCCAATAGATAGTTCCTCAGAAATGCAGTTGCCTATACAAGTTACAATTTTCCTATCTGAAAGGTAATTTTGAAACCACTGAAGTGACGTTCCGCTGATCCCAATTCTTGTCAGTTTCTCAAGAAGACATTTGACATTCACCAAATCAAAGGCCTTTTGTAGGTCTACAAAGATTGCACCAGTATACTTTCCCTCATCAAGAGCCTTTAACCATTCATCCGTGACTTTGATCAATGCTGTAGAAGTAGAGTGTTTTGGACGAAATCCTGATTGCTCTACTGAAAGAATATTGTTTCTATTCAAATGCTGCACAAGCTGCTTTTGGATCACCCTTTCCAGTATCTTCGATAAACAAGAAAGAATAGAAATGGGTCTATAGTGATTTGGGATTGATCTATCACCCTTTTTATGTAATGGAACTATTTTAGCAATTTTCCATTTCTTAGGAACAACACCTTGGACAATGGATTTGTTAATCAGAGAGCTTACTGGTCGAATGATTTCATTTATGGTCATTTTTAGAATATGTACGGCTATTCCATCTAAACCTACTGATTTCTTATTCTTTAGTTGTTGTATTTCTTTCAAAATATCACTCTCACTTACAGTACAAAGTTGCAACGGATGTTCCACGACGGTATCATTTACATCAGAAGCTAGAGTATCAATTATTGCAGAATCTGAAACTAGCCTGGTGGCAATATTTGCAAAATGATGATTAAAGTGGTTAGCCATGCTCTGGCACTGACTAGGTGGAGGCCGAGAAGATGAAGTTTTCTTGGGTATTAATGTAGATAACATTTTCCATGAATTACTTGAGTTCTGATCCTTAGTTAAATGTTCAGTATAATAATTACGTTTTGCTTTCTTAATTAAAGATGTCACTTTGTTTTTTAATACACGGTAGTCTTTCCAGTCATTTTGATTCCTGGTCTTTATAGCTTTAGATTTTGCCAAGTTTCTTTTCTTCATAGCTTCAAAAATGGTTTCATTTAACCATGGTGATTGAATATTTCGAACCCTTTTGGTTTTAAGGGGCATATATCTGTTAACAACACGAGAAAATAGTTTTTCAAATTTGGCAGTGGCTTTATCAATATCGTTCTCCTCTTCGACCTCCACCCAGTTTTGCAGCGAGAGATCAGATTTGAACATATCAATATCTACACCTCTAGATTTCCTATACGTTATATACTTGACACCAGATTGAGTCTGATGGGCTTTCCAAATTAGATAGTTCATCGAATGGTCGCTAACTCCATTATGTATTACACCAGAAGACTTGATCATTTCGATATTGTTTGTTAACATGTGATCAATAAGAGAGGCAGATTCACTAGTAATTCGCGTACATTCAGTGGTATTAACAAAATGTAAAGAGTATATATTGTTAATCTGTTTATACCGTTTCGTAATATAATCGTCTACCTCCTTTTGAATGTCAAGATTTATATCACCCATGACAATAAGATGACAGTCAAGACTTTCCGTAAATTCCAAAAAGTTTTCATAATGATCTAAAAGATTAGACTTCGAGTTCGGTGGCCGATACCAATTAAGAAGCATTATTGGTTTTGTCTTTTTGATACGAATGAGAATAGCGATAGCTTCAAGGTCAGACATAGGAGAGTCCTCAAAAATATCAAATTCTACGCTTTCATGTATGTAAAATGAAACACCACCACCAGACCTGTTGCGATCTTTACGAACAATATTATAATGAGGAACTTCTATTTCACTATCATAAATTGATTTATCAAGTCTTGTTTCGTTGAGAGCAAAAACATGTATATCATTACAACACAAAATTGTTCGTATTTCATCAATATGTTTGTAAAGACTCACAATATTCAATTGAGCAAATTTCAAACCTTTACCTGTGAGATTTTGATAAATCATATTGCAATTTGGAGAATTTTGACTATTAGTATGCCCTGGAGGATTGTTGTTGAAAAGACCGCCATCATTAATATCTGATTCAAAGAATGGTAGTTGTTGCATAATACACCTTTGGCACTCCCAACCAATAAACTGATGGGATACATCATTGTATACATTTAGTGGTATACTAGCACAAGATATATGAACCCACTTATCACACGACGTACACAAAAGACCTTTATGATTTGTTTTAACAGCTTGTTTGCATAAGACACAAGGATATTGCACAACCATTTATAATAAATGTTTCGAGACCAAAATGAATTGGGGGAAAAATAAACCTAAATCGGAGAAATGTCACTATAAAAAGATCAGTCTTATGAGTAAAGAGATCTCAATGGGTTTGTGAAGTGATATACTGTTATAATACTATTTTATTTCCTTATATTGATTACTTTCGTACGTCCACTCTAATGGTCGTATACATGTATACATATTAACAATATTTACAGGCTGGAAAAAAACTGTTGTCAATGATACAAAAGAGTGCTTAGTTGGTCGATTAGTTCATGATAGCTACTTTATATACCCCCACAAGATAACATGCATTTGTAACCTTACATACAATGTAAGTACACGATGTTAAATAAGTCATACTATGAATAAGGGCATTAACTGCGCATTGATGACCAACAAATTAGGTCAGCAGGGGTATACAAAATATCCTAGTAAATAGGAGAATTAACATTTACAAAAGAAAGATTAGAACATTGTATAATGAGAGGTTTAAAAATACTGTTCATCAGTTGAACTTAATAAAAGTGTAAATGCTTTACCAGCTAAATCATTGACAAAGTTACAAAATCAGATTAAGATTCCATCAAGTAGGTTTGGAAGAGACCTGACATTGTGATCTGATGACAATGTAATACCAGACTAGTTCAGAAGAACAGAACACAAGTCTCATTTAAGTTCTTTTCATGTTTTGTTTAGAGTCCTCAACTTTTTAAGGTCAGCTTTCGACACAATGGTTACACGGCGATCATCGTTTGTACGCACATGAATTCGGCCATCTTGTGTCCAAATGTTTTTCACTATTTGTTTATGTTGTGATTTGATTTCCCAGAAAAGGTCACCTCTCAGTTTTGTGAGACTCTCTTGGATGAAAACCTGGGGTCCTTGTTGTTCCCTCAACATCTTTCGGGAATGGTAGATGCGATCACGCACTGTGTAGTTTGTGAACTTGACAATGATCCCTCTCGTTTTTCCCTTCTTTGCTCCAAGCCTATGACATCTATCAATATCCTGATCATCAATCTTAACGCTCAGTTTCTCCTCACATAATTTCTTGACAAGTACATTAGTGCTTTCGTCATCCCTTTCATAGATTCCGTGAAAAATCAGGCAGTTCCTCCTGGAATACTGTTCTGCTTCGTCTTGTTTATCTCTGATTTTCTCTAATTCCTTCTCTAATTGTTCAATTTTGTCATCACTCTCAGCCAGATCAAAATCTATCCTCTCTTTGATGTTCTCTGCCACTTTCTGTGTTATAATGGACGAAATTTCCTCAATCAATGTATCTCTTACCTTACTTATAAGGGTATCGAGAAGTTCATGGTTTTCCTCAATTGCTTTCGACACCTCCGCACGAATGTCCTTAGCAAGACTGCTTGCAGAAATGTCCTCGGCTTGTCCCCGTTTAGACCTCGTCATGTTTAGTAACAACAGAAGTCGATACAAGTGGGATTATAGTTTGTATAACACATACGTCAGGAAGCACACCAATGTAAATATCTATGCTATTAAGCTATTATGAGGCAATATTACCGTCCAAATTCATTCAGGAGATGTGGAGATATATAATCCGAGCCTGTTATGTCGAATTATCTGCTCTATAACACTACTTCATAAACGACTGAAAACGGAGCAATACTTAGAGACGTCCGTTCATGTCCGCAGGAGTTCTCCAGGTAGTTTTAGCAAAGCCTTGAATAATGATTGGGGTCATTTTCCTGCTGTAAGACAATACCTTTTCATCTTCTGGGGGGCGTTTCATGAAAGGACTTGTCAGATATTTTATCCGACAAATTTGCTCTCAGCCAATCAGATGCAAGGATTTCAGTAGCTTATAACAGTTGTCGGATGAAATATCCGACAACTTCCTTTCATGAAACGCTCCCCAGAAGCCATAGAAAGCCATTTCCAGTGACTATATCAACAACTACCTCCACAAAGTGACCAGCAGGATGCCCAGGATGTGCTGTGCTATGATCACTGCCAGGGACAGGTTGTTAGATGAGAAGTCTCTATGATCCGAAACATGATGAAATAAAAGTTTCAAAAATAAATAAATGTGCATCTCATGACATACCATTATTTAGTCATTATTTTTCTTGTAAGGTTATACACAAATGCAAAGAATATGACTTCCTATGAAAAAAGAAAACCAAAAAGCATTGTTGTGTTCCCAAAATGTTTCTCATATGAAAATACTAGTTTTCTGCATGAGAATAGGAATGCATATTGTATATCAGTCAACAAATTTGTAATATTAATCAGTACAAACCAGGGTCGGATTTTGTAGAATGCCGAAAGGGTAAAAATGCTGGCACTGCTGACCAAACCAGTGACATTCTAATTGCGCTGGAAATGGTATTTGGGGGGTTAGGTTGCCTTTTTAAAGCATGACTGCCCCCTGAAACGCTTTACCTATGATCATGTTAACTGGTGTCAACTTGAAGCCTGATGTCTACTCTTCAATTTGATACTAAATTGTTGCATTGCAACATATCCGATGATAAATAAACTGTGGGTAATTGTGAAAAATCAGTTCTTATTACAGGCGTACCCAAACTTTTGGAGGGCAATGTATATATATATATATATATATATATATATATATAGATATATATATATATAGATATATATATATATATATAATATATATATATATATATATATATATATATATATATAATGTATGTATGTATGTGTGTGTGTCTGTGTGTGTGGGTGTGCTTGTGTGTGCTTTATGATAATAATGATGTAATAATGATAATGAAAAGTACTAGTTCTACTAATTTTACTACAACTGATGATAATGATAATAATCATTATAATGATAATAATGATATCAGTAACAATTGGGTCTTGTTTACCCCGGTTAGCCTCATCAGCATTAATAATGTTCATCCAGAGGACCCTGCAATCTTTACCCCGGCTCTAGCCAGACCACATTGGTAAGGCGCTGAAGCGTTCAATGAAGTTCTCCCTACGGGGTGCCCATTTAATTTACCTGGATAATGTGAATGAAAAGCGGAAATCGTAGATTAAGATCTTGCCAACGGACATTAATGCCGTTGCAGGGAGTCGAACCCCGTACGTTGTGCTTCATAGTCCGGTGACTTACAACTATTAATATTTGGAGTCTTGTGAGCAATCCTTTTCATGTGAAATTGCAGCTATGATATTCTTCCTAGAATGAGTGAATGATGAAGTTCATGATTATTTCTCTCCTTCATAAGAACTCAACCTTCTTTTCTATTTGATTCGGGTCTTGTTTTAGGTTCTTCTGTAGGATTAATTGCAGGCATCGTAGGTGGAGTAGCTTTCTTTTCCTTGCTGCTGATTATATGTCTAGTCTACAGGTGATTCATTTATCAGTTATCATGCTCTTTTTATCGATTAAATTATGAATAAGGATCACTGAAAATATGCAATTTAAACACCTGTATTTATTTTTCGTTGTAAATTAGGGAGTAGGGAATTTTGTTTCAATTCCACTCCTCTTAAAGCTTCTATTTCTTTTTGTGACCTTCAAATTTATTTTACTCTTAACAATGAAATTGTAGTTGTGGTTCCATTTTGATCCACTAAGCTTTATAAAGACGTAAGGAAAATGACGGAAATTGTATTGCATGATATTATAAAAACATTTCGGTTTATATTCGAGTGATGTTTACTCTCTCTCTCTCTCTCTCTCTCTCTGTGTAACTCCATCGTAAAAAAGGGGGAAAGATAAACGTGCACGATATTTCATTTCAATCAATATTAAAGTTAGTCAAGGATTAATGAATTTAATATAAATTATATCTTCCACACCACCGTAACTGATATTTTTTTTCAATGAACAGGGCAAAACGCAGACCACAGAGGTCTTCTTCCACTGCACCCGTTCAGAATGCTACTGCTCCATCTCTGTCTGTTGTTTACACGGGAGGTGTCCAGGCTGGTGTAGCCAGAGCGCCCCACGCTACCATCCCTGTTGTTAACACGGGGGGTGTCAAGCCTGGTGTAGCCAGAGCGCCCCACGCTCCTATCCCTGTTGACCCGACACTCCGCTACCACTCTGGCCCATCAGGTGCTATGCCGGGCAATGCTAGTCTTGAGGGAAAGCTGCCAGAGCTGGAGCATGAATATGAGTCCACCATAGACGCGATGAGCGGATATTCTGGTGTGGCACCAGCGGCGGCCTATCGTCCAGGGCAGGCATATCCAGGAATGGCTGGAGTGCCTCCCCCGTACACCCCTAATTAAATCATAAAATCGTCCCTTATTCCGGAAGAAAGTTTGGTTTTGTATATCATTATACAGGAAATACCTACTACTACCTAATATTTTTTGAAGTGTTGTAAAATAAAACGCTTTAAAAATGAGTGGGGGGGTAGTTGCATTTCAAAGGCAAATTTCGATACAATTGTAAAGAAATATCACTTTAAAATTTTTAAAAATCGATTGATTTAATTGAAATTACTAGTTTATTTGCGTAAAATATTGTAATTTCTTTGATAACTTTTAATAAGTTGCTACTAATCCTCTTTGATTTTTTTTCTTTCTACGATATGTTACTGTATAGTCAAGTACAGCTCCTTGATATTAGTAAAGTTACTTATGCCCTAACTATCGGTTGGTCACACAGCAAAAGTATTATAAATGCAAATAACGACGCCAAATTTGGTAATGATATTTGTTTGTAATGACAATATATACTGTACAAACACAACCTGCAATAGATACGAAGCTTAATTTTTTAAAAATTGTCGGCATATTATAATAAACGAAGCCTTGACGATCATGCCTAGAAATTAGTTTGTTCCTGAAAGGTTTTTTTTTTTTTTAAAGGATTAATTTGAAATTATTTGCTGTGAATATTTCAAAGAGACGCCACATCGTGTTAAAAGGTTAAAGAAACTTTCTACCGCATGAATGTCGTAATGTAATGTATTAAAAAATAATAATAACTGAAAGAACAACGAAAATGGATCAAAGGGATATTTGCTGCCTTTTGTAGGCTATTCTGGTCCAAAATATATATTATATATTTTTATCTATTATTCATTTATCTACTCTTTGTTTTTACCACTCTTGGGACAGAAGCTTCCTCATCAGCAAAAATGCTGTTTTCAATAAGGGTCCAAGACATAAATGGGCTCAAGCCATAATGGGCTGGTTCATTGTTAACTTCTTTTACTCGTGGCGCGGCTGCAAAACCAAACTTTCTTCCGGAATAAGGGATGGGGGTAAAAAGGAGCAAAAGAAACACGAAAAGCAGACGATGTGACCCAATCCCAACCCCAAATAGTAACCCTGTCAGTTGACATTTTATCCATCAAGTTAGACTGGTGCCTCCCCCCCCCCCCCCCCCATGATGCAAGTGCCCCCTCAGTGCCTGTGCCACGGTTTAACTAGTTTCGATTGTTTCGAATCGATATCAATCGCGACTGTGTACTTAAGAGTTAGGCTTTCGATCGATTAGAAATTTGGGATCAATACAAACTCTTTGTAAGCCAGGGCCCAAGACTTACGCTGCCACTAGCTGTCTGTTCTCTGTCTTTCTTCATATTAACCAAGAGTTATATACATGTTTTTTCATGTTTTTAATTTACGTATGGAAAAATTATTTTGTATCCACTTACACAGCAAAGCAGTCTACTCATTGTGTTCTAACGAATAGACGATTTACCTTTATAGATTCTGTACATATGTTTAGCTTCTTTTTTTTTTAAACTGAGAGCAAGTTCTATATTTCATTATTTCAAATATATAACCAAATCATATATACATTTTACAAAAAGGAAGATTTATGGGAAAATTTGTGGTTAAATGTCTTATTATGGTGCTCGTTGATGGATTTTATGAGATTGCGCTTTTTAATTACTACTTATATCATTGTCTTTCATTTTATGGGATCTGGGCCTCGTTTCATAAAACTTGTTATCGATACAAATTTCAACAGATCTATGACAATCTTGCTCTCAGCCAATCAGATGCAAGTATTTCAGTAGCTTGTGACTGTTATTGTTTTAACTTGTTATTTATTAATTGCAGGCATTTCTAAATCCAATTGATGTTAGTTAACCGTTTCGAGGATTCGTCGCATTCAAATACATTTTCTCAAATTTTTCAAACTATCTCTGTTTTGCATTCATTTTGCTTCTTTTCATGCCTATTAAACTTCATGGTAGTCATCTTCGTAATGAACAATACTAGAAACTAGCCGAAGCAAGTGATGTGGTTTTATGAGGTAAAATATTTTATACACAGAAGTTTCGGGGTCCGCTCGCTAGTCATAAGGACCGCTATTCATAACAATTAATTATTCATATGGACCGCTATTCATAATAAGACATAAGGGTCACTATTCATAAGGTCATTATAAAGGACCGTTATTCATAATAACTCATAAGGGTCGCTATACATAATATGTCATAAGGGTCGCTATTCATAATACCAAATAGAGGTAATTAAGCATATGGACAGCTACTCATAATCGAAGAAGAGTGTCGCTATTCATAATCGAAGAAGAGGGTTGCTATTTATAATCATTGATTTCATTGGAATTACTAGTTCATTTGCGTAAAATATTGTAAAAGCGCCCCCCCCCCCTCAAAAAAATCAGGTTTGTTTTTTAACTAAAACGGAAATGAAAGAAATAAAACCTTACTTGAATCACATAAAAATAATATTTCATTAAAAGAAAAGGAGAGTAAAATGGAATTAAATTTTCTACACATTCCGCGTTCGCCGTTCTTTATCAATGGAGAATATCGTGGGAAAAGTATAGGCCTACTTTTTTGTCGCGTTCTTTTGTTCGCAGCATGAACGTTGTTAACAAGATTTTAGTCTATAAGGTGAGCCCCTCTTTTGTTTAGCACCACTCTTTACGCTTTTATGCCAATTAGCGAATATTTGATTATCTGTTTGTTTGTTTATTTATTCATAAGATGTGTATTGATGAAGATTCTTTTTCATATTGGTAAAGGAAATTAGTTCCAATTTGACGGTCAGCTCGACTTAATGTAGGCCTACAAGGATAGGATATTTTAAAGGAAATCATTTAGAGATGGAGCTTCCGGGGCAAAGGAAGGGGGTGGCATAGTGGTCTTCCACCCCACTTTATTGAACTCGTGAAAACCATGCCCCTTTTCAAGTTTTCATCATTCACCTCCAGTAGTGCTCCTTTGCTACCAAGATCGCCCTTTCTCTTCCAATTTGACTATTTTTACCACTATATTATTTCTTCTTTTTTCACGTCACATTATTTCCCCCACGCAGCTAGAATCAGAATATAAATTACGCCCCATTTTTACCCCAAAAATTACATAATTTGGGTTTTTAAAAAATCTCGTTTCGCCACTCGCCGGAAGGGTTAATCCAAAAGACAACAACTATGAAATACATTTCAATAAGCGTTTTGTCCTCTCCAGAGGCACTAAAAGGCAAGAGAGAGGGGGCATTATTGAAAGAGAATGGTGTGCTATTAACATAAAAGGGGAATTTTTGAAGAAAAAAAATGGGACAATTGTGGAAGTGATAAAGGGTGATTATGAATAGGGACCCTCTTCTTCGATTATGAATAGCGACCCTCTTTTATTATTATGAATAGCGACCCTCTTAGTCGATTATGAATAGCGGCCCTCTTAGTCGATTGTGAATAGCGACCCTCTTCTTCGATTATGAGTAGCGATCCTTATGATTAACGACCCCTATTTGGTATTATGAATAGCGACCCTTATGACTTATGATAGTGGTCCTTATGTGTAATGACCCTTTTCTTTGATTATGAATAGTGACCTCCTATTATGAATAGCAATCCCTATGAATAATGGGCCTCATGAATTTATGAATAGTGACCCCCTTTTCGCTTTATGAATAGCGACCCTTCAGGTATGGGAAATTACACGTTATGAATAGCTGTCCTTATGAACCACTGGTCCTTATGAATAGCGGTCCTTATGACTAGCGAGGTTACCCCGAAGTTTCAACTTTAAAGTTGCCTTAAACTGAACATCCTAAATAGCGCCACCTTTTAACAGAATTTGGAAGATGTTTGGGGGTTTCATTTTCCCCATCATGCACCATTCTCTCTTGAAGAAGTTTAAAGTGACAGTAATCTGAAGCTCCTGAATAGCGCCATCTTTTAACAGGATTTGAAAAGTTCATGTGCCTCTCATTTTGCCATCATGCCCCATTCTAATTTGTTAAAGTAGATATTCAAAGCAAATCACAAATATGCTCAATAATGTATCTCTAGAAAGTAGAAAGCTTGCAGATGGTAATCGTATAAGTTTTACGTTAACTGCGTGTTTGATGATTAAAAAATGGCACAAATAAAAACGCTTCTCAGCATCTGGGATATCCGAGCGATTCGCCAGAAATATACCCATGTTTTCATGACGTCACATCAGGTACCAATCCTGCCTAAGCAGACGACGTCCTATATCAAGTGAACGTAACTGCAATGCAATTATTTTTAAATTATAAAGAGTTTGGTGTGTTTCACCATGACCGTATTTCACATCATTCTAAAAGGGAAGTGAAACTGTTTCTAGTAACTAAAATCTTTTGTTTGTAAAAAGTCATGATAAGGGTCAATGATCAATCAAAGAAATCACACTTTCGAATTGTAAAGCCCGCTGAATTATAGCATGGATGGTATTCGTTCCCTCTTGAAACGCCGACATGCCGCGGTGCATGCAGCTGAAAATACAATGGCATCTTATTTTGTTTACAAGCGATTGATTCCTTTATTTTTTTAACGCTGCATTTTTCATCAAAATAATACCATGCAGGAAATTTAGAGTGAGGCAACAAATAAACATTTATACTGACGCTAGCGAAGTAAGAGAAATAAGTGAAGATGAGATGACAAAACAGGCACTGAAAATGTGTAAGATGTTATGGGGCATCGTCTGCTTAGGAAGGATTGCTCCCCGGTATGACGTCACATATCTCAGCAGCGTTCAAAGAGCTCTATAGGTGCTATAGCGGGGCTGTGTTATATCATTTTATAATTGATAATAATCATTACTTCAAATGTTTCCAAGCGTTGAATTTTGATGAACCTTGTTCAATCTAAGCTTCACCTATGCAATAATAAAAATTAAATCAATATTCAAAATCAATGAAATTCTGCTTTAAAGCTTAGCACGTATCTGCACACAATTTTCCACAATGCAAAGTCAAAAATAATAGTTTGAAATACAAAATTTGCCTATTATCCAAACAAGCTGTTTGTCAAAATTCAAAATAAAAATTCAAAATAAAATGCAATTCATTTTCTAATTATAATCTTAATTCAGCAATCACTGTTCAGCCAGTCTAATACCATTTTACATATGTGCTTATTTTCCAAGCCAGTTTTTAGTTAAACTTAAAAAATATTCAACTAATCTCTAATTATAATGATAATTCAGAAATGATCGTAAGATAGCGCTGTTCAAATTCTACCAGTTTACTGTCACTTTAAGCTTAAAGATAAAGATGAGTAGAGGTTATGCGACTGTATTTTGAAATAAACTGTCTAGAACTTATTGAGAAAGGTTTTTTATGTAGTATATAAGACTAATTGTGCATTGTAAAATTTAGTAAAATAAAAAAGTTGCTTTGCCTAAAGAAAACCACTCGTAATGCCTCAAAAATGTATACTTGAGTACCATATGCTTGTGAATATATTGTAATGACAAATCCGTCGTTTTAACATTGTCCTTGATTATTAGCCTTTGCAAAAATGAGGAAACCAGAAAATGACAATCGATTATTTACAATGATATTTCAATTCGATTTTCAGCAATGAATTTATATATATATATATATATATATATATATATATATATATATATATATATATATATATATATATATCGTCAGTGAGGTGATAAAACCTTGTATCTCAAATTTTCGTGAAAATTATTTTTTTGTATTAATCTTCCGATAATCAGTCAAGTGATGTTTTGTCCAAATCCCAGCTCTCTTACTCCAAAAATGAAGCTACTGTGGCATGTCAAAGACAATCCCATTTATATGTATATATATATATATATATATATATATATATATATATATATATACATACATATATAATTGTGAGAAATGAAAATGAGAGAATAATGGTTGCGTAGCTTAAATCAATGTTCCCCTGAACTGTCATCCCTTTTTTAATTTTTGCAAAGGTTGAAAAAATGTCTCCGCCGGGAATCGAACCCCAGGTCGTTGGCTTAGAACGCCAATGCCTTAACCACTATCATTATAAACAATTGTAAGGAAATAACAATCTGTCGGTCAATTGAATCTGGTGTCACCGAAATCACTGGCCCGTCTCCGTGGTCTAGTGGTTAAGGCATTGGCGTTCTAAGCCAACGGCCCGGGTTCGATTCCCGGCGGAGACATTTTTTCAACCTTTGCAAAAATTCAAAAAGGGAGGACAGCTCTGGGGAACTTTGATTTAAGCTACGCAACCATTATTCTCTCATTTTCATTTCTCACAATTTTAATTATTTCCACGAGAGTTGCCAAAGTTGTTGTATATGTTATTTCCTTACAATTATGTATGTATGTATATATATATATATATAGCAGTGGCCCGTAAACATCCACGGGCGCCAGCATATTGTTTTATGATTATTCACCTATTCATCTATACCAAGGTATAGTTTCCAGATATTCAACAGTGTTAAAATCTTAATTTTAAGCGTGTGTGTGTGTTGTTGTTTTTTTCTTTTTTTCTTTTTTCTTTTTTTTTTCTTTTTTTTCGGGGGGGTTGCAGTTTTTGCCTTTGAACCCAGATGACTGATTATGAATGCATGATATCCTTATCAGTTGATAGACCTATCTATTCTTTTGTTGGCAGAAAGTGACGTTAGCACATTCTGTTTCAAAATAAGAGTGCCCCTGATGATTTCTACTCCTCGCTGAACAACCGTTGCTTTACCAAACTAAATTTCAGCAATTGGACAATTTTTTTAAAACTATGCCTAAAGTAAGGATATGTACATCTAATTTCAAATAAAACAGGTTTGTCATAATTCTGTCAGTTGAAAAAAATAAAAAGTAGTTAGTTCAAAAAATTTATATTAAAAAGAGTATAACATAACTTTTATAACTTGCTCCAAATTTCATTTTGACAATGATCGTAAAAGAATAATGACAAAAATTAAACAATAATATTCATAATCGCAGACGTATTTTTTAAAAAACGGAAAAGTGATATTTTCCTTTCAGTTATATAATGGGGAAAATCTATTGATGCGGCTTGTATTACCACATTAAAAATGATTATCTAAGATATATTATGCTTCAAACGTGGACATGTTAAAATTGCATATCATTTCAATTTTGTTACAAGGACAGTGAAAGAGAAGAAAGCTAAAAATAAACAAAGAGATAGGACGGAGAAAATTAGGGAGAGGAAATAGAGAGAGAGAGGGGGGGGGGGGTAAATAATTCAAAGTCTGCGCCTTCAAAGCCAGTGTGAGCTCAACACTAATCGCCCTCCTGCCCTGGACCTCCCGATCCCTGCAGGTGATCTCTGTGTACGTTTGCTCAATCTGCAGGTTCTGTCAACGCACGCTCTTAGTTTTACATTTTAAACCCCATTCCCAATAAAGTAGAAAATATGTAAATAGGATGATTATTAAATATTGATGCCAGTGAGTCCCTTAAAATAGTGCCTCCCAACCATCGTCGAATCATCCCTTGCCGGGCTTGCCCGTAAACACCAAAAGGAGGGGACAAAAGGAGCCAGCTAGGCAGGCACCTGTTCGAACCAAACAAAACACCCCAAATCCTTATATCATATTTACAGATGAATATATACATATATATATATATATATTCACATAAGTGTGGTTAAATTTGGAGTTGAGGCATCTGAAGGGCAGAGAAGTACACTATCATCAGTAACAGAGAGGCACTAAATAAAAGGTCGGAGACCATCTCAAAGTGCAGGCACCGAAAAAGGCCGCCAAGAAAGCAACCCAAGCGTGACACCGATCCATTGCAGCAAGCAGATGCACAAGCCGAGTCGAGTCATCAGTCTGCCTGAAGATCGCGTCGAGCGTGAAACTGACGGTAGCGGACAGGACCCAGGTACAAATATATATATATATATATATATATATATATATATATATATATATATATATGTGTGTGTGCGTACGTGTGTGTGTGTGTGTTGTGTGTGCGTGTGTGTGGGTGTGTGTGGGTGTGTGTGTGTGTGTGTGAAGAATTATAAATGTCAGTTCTTCGTAAAGTCCGAATCGTCTTGTGATGAGTATTTTCTGAATTAGTCTTGAAGTCTTGAAGTCTTGAAGTCTTGAAGAAGTTTTGACGAAATTGATCTACACAGCTGTTTGACATGAATATCCCACGAAAGGTAACAATCAACTTCAACACCAACATATCTAACACTACCGACTTGTTGCAATAATATTCCCATCCGAGTTAATGTTTAGTTTGCCCTTTGTGAGTTTTGAACAATGACAAGCCGCATGCCTCAGCTGGATCCAAGCGAATACTTTGAGATACATGTATACATTAGAATAATTATAAACAATTGTAAGGAAATAACATATACAACAGCTTTGGCAACTCTCGTGGAAATAATTATAACTGTCAGAAATGAAATGAGAGAACAATGGTTGCGTAGCTTTGTCATTGTTCAAAACTCACCTACCCTCCCCCCCCCCCCCCCTCCAACAAAGGAATTAATTAAAGAGGTTGAAGATTGGTCATTCTGTCGGTCAATTGAATCTGGTGTCGCCGAAATCACTGGCCCGTCTCCGTGGTCTAGTGGTTAATGTATTGGCGTTCTAAGCCAGCGACCCGGGTTCGATTCCCGGCGGAGACATTTTTTCAACGTATCTTATCTCTTTTTTATTGGTATAATTATACAGTTTTTATTGGCAAGCGTTGGGTTTGGTTTCTGTTGTCATGGTAGGCGATTGGGGCATTTCTCCTGCTGGAATGTTTCAAATTTTATCATTCATATGACCATTTGGGACATCAATAACATTGCAATTCAAGTTCTTTGAAAATTCAGTCGTAGATAAGTCATAAATGTGTGGGTGGGTGTTGGGTGTGTGTGCTTCTTTTTTCCCATGGGGAGGGGGGGGGGGGGTAACTGATTGTACTTACCAAATTGAAGGGGTTAATTTCGCGATTGTTAGCTTTCAAATAATATTTTGGCCTATTATGATTTGACTTTGTACCGAATAAAATCACCTTTAGAAATTCAGAAATAATATTTTGGCCTATTAAGATTTGACTTTGTACCAAATAAAAAACACCTTCAGAAATTCAGAAAAATCAAGATGTGCTGTAATCAATCATCCGATCATCATAACGAATGACGAGTAAATATTTGCAAGAATATCCAAATCTGCCCTGCGAACTCATTCTCGGCATCACTTGCGCTTAAAGATCATGTGCAGTTTTCGTAGCAAAAAGGAAATTGGAAAGAAACGTGTTAGATATAGTTTCATGTTGTTCTCCTTTTATAAAAAAAAAGATATATGTACGAGATCAATTGGTATTCCTTCCATGATTTCCGGTTAATTTTAGTGTACATATCTGTGAGGAACGCTAAATAACGGCTATACACTGCCCTTCCACCACTACGGCTGCCCGAAAAACAATGTCATTGCTGCGCAAGAAGATAGTTACATTACCTTTGATTACTTGACGGTATGTTTCCTTTATGAGTTGATATTTAAATTTTCAAAAGATATAGGAAAAACCCGGGGAAATCCCCTTCAGTTACCCTTGAGATAACGATTTCACAATAGAAAGAAAGCCCCATGGGGCTGATTATAAACATATTTGTAAGATTAAGATTAAAATTGTGTTGTCATGGAACGACTGACGGAGAACCGAGACACCACCTCCATGACCTCTAACTCAAAAAGTAATTAACCTTTTATCAGTTAGTTAAAATCCTACAAAAGTTTATAACTATCAGTGTTCACATATACATCCACAGCTATACTGCGATTCTGCATGTAGGTTTAATTTTATCTTCCTTTTTTTTTGTGACCAATTTTTTATTCTATTTTTCAGCATTCAATGTCAAATATTTTATAATTATACCACTTAGCTGTAGTAAATACCCCGCATACAATAGTCTTATATGTCCCGATCCTCTGCAGTAATATGTTTTGCGATAAATAGCAAAACTAATATCTTGCAGACACTTGTTGCTGTTTTTTACTATCGGGGTGAACTGGGACACTCTGTCCCAGTTCACCCCAGTTACTTTTTGTGTAAGTAAGGAATATTATAGCTTTAATCAGTCATAATCCATAGACATATTACATGAAAATATCTTTTAATTATACATCAAAAATTCGCAATAAAGTCATATCGGTCAATTCCTTTTGACAGGTCATTCACACAAAATGTTTATCATTCATCCAATATTTTTCTAGTGGGCATGTATAAGTCACCTTTACAAGTGACTCATAAGCCTGTTTTTTTTTAATCGATGTATTACCTTTAACATTCTGAGCACTTATTTTGAGACAACCACCACAGAAACATGGTGATTTCATCTTTTTAAAAAGTTTTGTCCAACTTCTCCCCTACTGTCCCACTTCACCCCTGGCACTGTCCCAATTCACCTCGGGGTTGTCCACTTCACCCTGTTCAAGTACCTCATTTTAAATGATTATTTTGCATAAAAACTAGAAATACATTGATTGAAAAATGAACAGTGCAAGCTGTAATAATTTTGATAATTTTAATAATTGGCGGATGGGTAAATAGCCTTCACAGGCTCGATTAGCCCAGCTACTGATGCAGTCGAAATGACAGTTCGTGTGAGCCGGGCTCACCTCTTACTGTGCCAAGGGGTTCAGCTCTCTTCAAAATTTTACCAAAATGAGATCAATACTTACTTTTCAAATGTCTGCACTTCATCAACCATCTTATATCGTGTACAATAGGAATTTATTACCATTTCTTATGATATCAAACATTATTACTTTACCCTACTTTATGTATAAGAGTTATTGAAAATTACATTTGATTTTCTTTTTTCTTTTTTGTCCCTTATTTTTTGGTTTCTCACTTGTTCACTATTGTTTAATATTAAAATAAGGTAATATCTTTTTAAAAATCTGCAATTTTCTCTGAAAATTTTTATGTAGCATATAATTATAATCATATATTTAGAATGCTTGATTTATGCTCAACATTTTGATATACATTGGCCACAATATACGTACCTTTCCATGTGGTCGAGCAATTGGTGAATGAAAATTACAAGTCTACCTGTCACATGTATGTGACATCGGCACTGAAAGAGTTAAGAAGAACACCAGTATCGAATCTGAATAAATTTAGTTTCATCGTTTTTCTTTCCATGTTGGTGTTGTTTTCACACTTTTTGATCTTGAAAAGATGGAATAAAAAAAATATATTTAATTTGATGGTGATGTTTTTCTAACACTTTTATCTGGTGTGAACTTTGTGCAGTGGTTTTTGCAGTGAGTACGGTCTATCCCCAATTCTGCAGCCCACGCCTTTAATACAGCGGAGCAAGTTAGGTTTACTCAACCATTCATTTAGCCACTCTCCTATGTGGTAAATGCGCGAGAGAAAACCTGCTCCAGTGTGTTTCATGGTGCGGTCGAAGTCGGATCCATTGGTAAGTCTTATTCCTAGATCTGGCGAAATAAGTCACAAAATCATTGAACTAAATCAGCATAATAGTCATGTTTCGGCTTCTAAATTAATTCAAGACAAAACATTTCTGTAGATATAATATACAGAATTATATTTTTGATAATGAAAAGCATGAAGTGTGCATTATATTTTTTTAAAGTTTTGCATAATATTTTTCTTTCACTTTATCTGATGTTATACAATAGGATTACACGAGAAATAGGAGAGGCGGTATAATAATTTTTACTAAAAATCTTCTTGATTCAGTTGAGTGTACCAATATTTGATCCTGTTATAACCGTTAATTTGAGATAGATTATGTCGATTTATCATGTTACTTTTCTTACATTTTAATTAATTAATCATTTATTTATTTCCATCCATGGATCGGATGCTCATAATTTTTTTTCGGTGTTACCTATTTTTATTCTCATACCATTGCATTTGGGAAAGGAGCCGTTTCGCCTATCCCTTTTTTTCTTTGTCCCTGACTTTATGTTGGTCATATTGCTTGATAATAAGAATAATTACGATAATAATTATAATCATGATAATGATAAAATAATAAATAAAAGTAGTAATAATAATAATAATAATAATAATAATAATAATAATGATAATAATAATAATAATAATAATAGTAATAACGATAACTACAGTGGTCCCAGAAAGAAGTAAACAGTTGGTAAAATTCTCCCCAAAAAAATGTTTTAAGGAAATTTTTATACCAGTGGATAGCTTAGGGTCTCTTCTATCAAATAACACCAAAATGTCTCACAATATTTTATACTTGAGTGAGCAAAGGCCAATAATGAGAAAGGGTGCAAAATCCAGTCTTGACAAGAATTGATATTAGCTCTGGCTGTATCAGCCGAGCTGAGAGTCATGTAAAGGCTTAAAAAATTTCCATATTCTGATCAATTAAAGACAATTTATGAAATAACAGGCTATGTTCTCAGTAAGTCCTAACACATTCCATCAATATTTTATGCTTGAGTAAGTAAGTAATTAACTATTTTGCTGGGTGTTTCAATATGTTACTTTTGGTGAATCTTTTAATTTCAGCTGGCTTGCTTACTCAACCATAAAGTTTTGATGGGATATATCAGGAAATACATTGAACAAAGTATGTTCTTTCATAAATAGTCTATCAATGATCAGAATATAACATTCGAAGTCTTTTCATGACTATCAACTTGGCGCATACCAGCCAGAGCAACAATAAACATTTGTCAAGAATGGATTTTACACCATTTCACAAAAGTGGCTCTTGCTCACTCAAGCATAAAATATTGTGAGATATTTTTGTGTCATTTGATAGAAGAGATCATAATTATAAGCTAACCACAGGTATGAAATCTTCCTGAAAATATTTTGAAATATCTAATTGGGGAGACTTTTTCCAACTGTCAATTTCAAACGGTTCTTAACTTTGTTGATACCATCCAAAACAAATACAAATTTTCGTCAAGTCCGAATTTTGCACCCTTTCACAAAAGTGGTTTGAGATCACTCAGGCGTAATAACTATAGTCAGATTTTTTTTGGTGTTCTTGTATAGGAGAGATCCTCAGCTATCTACTTGAATTAAAATATATTGATAATATTTAGAAATATTCATTTGGGGAGACTTTTATGAGCAACGATAATAATAATGATAACAGTAATGTGAAAAATATAACAAGAACTACAAAATTAATATTCTTGTATGTTCCCCCTCTTTACCAGACTGGCTCTGTACTTTGAAAGCAAAGATGGCTCTGTCTGGCTTTGTATTTTGTCTCGGCTTTACGGTTTTGTTGCAGTGTATCGTCTTCGTTCAGTGCAGTAAGTTTTCTTCTTTACCAATACGTCAAATATAATAATATCGACAATGTAGGCCTCGTGAGTGTTTGGGTATCTTTTTGTTCGAGTTCATGAGAAAAACGACCCACGAGACCGACAATATCTGTCTCGTGGGCCTTCTGACTTCTTTTTGTGGTTCATGAGACAGACGACCAATGAGATTGTCAGTCCTAGGGACCGATAATATCGATCTTGAGTGCTTTCTGATTACATTCTCTTACTTTTCTATTCTCGGTCTATACATATTACCTTGTGTATATCTTTAATTTTGTTTTATTATTGTAGTTCTATATATGTACACTTCAACTTATATATTTTCTGAAGAACTTAGATTTGAAACACAGGTTGAAAAAGGTTCAATAAATGGATACATTATTTCATAGATTGGAAGCCGAATAAACATAGCTGTAGTCATGTCAGTAAAAGCTTTTGTCAGTACATGGTAATAATTTTACTTCATAACTTTGCTTTGTATATTCAAATAAATATAAAAGAATGTTTTAAGCACTGCTTTAATGGGGAAATTTCGATACACGGAACAGTCTGAAGACTTAAAGTATAATGAGTGTCAATTTTCAGTTTGTTGAAATTACGTGCAACGTCCTTTTTTGAGCAGTGAAGATAATGGATTATATCTTTGTACATGGTGGCTGTAGAATGGGGATCTCACACAGCACATACCTTCTCATAATATATATATATATATATATATATATATATATATATATATATATATACATATACACACACGCGCGCGCGCGCATATGGATAACGAGGTGGTAATGCATTATTAGCCAACTGAAGTTTATTTTCCAAATTTTCGAAACGACCACGTGAATTCTTCAGGCAAACGGATAACAAAAATTACTCTTATTTTTGACATATATTATAATATAATGTGTGTGTTTGTGCGTGTGTGTGTGTGTGTGTGTGTGTGTGTGAGTTCGATGTGGCGTAAATAGTGATCAGTGTGTGTGTGCATGTACTAGTGTAGTGGGTATTCCAGACACAAATTTGCATACACTCTTCAAAATGCGTGGTCGGATATTGTGTGGTCAAATTTATTCGAATTTATTCGACCATGTTTCGCGATATTTTTAGGACTTCACCAGATGCAAAAACTTTCAGTATAATAACCACCCATTTTATGTTTGTTTGTATTTGCCATTTTTTTTTTGGGGGGGGGGGGTCTTTTGGTGTTAGTTTGTGTTTTGTACAGGATCATCTTATCATAATTATTTGTGACTGCTTGATGATCTAACAACTTTGTAAAAAAAAAAAATTTCCCTTGAGATGTATTTGCATGTTACTGTCCTTACTATTCTTTGTAAGAAAACTTTTTTATACATTCATTGACTTTGCAAGGTTTCATAAAATGTGGTGAAGTAATTCAATTTACTTCATTTCCCTTCAATTAAAAGTTAGAAGTTCTGTTGTTGATATATTTACAGGATAAGCTTACTTTCATATCATACTATAATTTTTTTAAAGACATTATTATAATATGGTCACTTGTTTTTAATACACTTTAATAATTTTTGTTGTAATTTTAATGAACCATGTGCCTATATGTCTACAGTTCTTTTCCGTATTTTTAGTTATGTTGATAAATATTTCGTACATCTACCTCGTTATGGGTTTGATGGTACTTACACCTAATAATCCCCGTTTCCTCGCAAAGAGAAACATAATTGCATTTCGCAACTACAAATACAGTCGAACCATACTATTTGTATGAAAAATTGGAAAATCCAGATTTCTTGCACGATTGCTCAGTATCTCAATACAATTCCGTTTTACTGAAAAGAGCATTGACATTTTCATTTAAAGCTTTATATTATGTTGAATTTTTATGGGCCAAAAATGTATTCCTCGTTAGCTAATCAACCTTGTCAATTGAACAATAGTAATAGATTTTTAAAAAGCTGGGAGGTCTGCACTAAACTGTGTGACTACATGGTACCTCATAAGTAGCCAGTGTTATGGGGTATATGGGATTGAACGACCTTGAGACGTGTGAAATCACAAGTGATTTCTTTTTAAGACAAGCATGATAGGATTTTTTTTTAAATGTCAACAAGACTAAAGTCCATCTTGATGGACCAACTGGAGATGTCACACGAAATATTAGTAGGTCGCAATATTTTTTATATCAGTTACTAAGTCACAGACGGATCTTCTAAACCCAAGCCTTTATAAATGTGTTGATCACAGAGTTTCTTTCTTTTGGTATTTCGCATAAATTCATATATTTACCAGAAACCTTCATTATCTGCCATTGTTAAAACTTCTTCTGACACTACTCACAATTTCTTCAAATGCTCTTTTGGGGATAGGAAAGAAATCTCTGTTTTAAATTCTCTGAACTCAGCTGTATTATCCACCATCTGCCATTTGAAACCTTACCCTAACCTAAACCACGACCATAAATTTAAGCATAACCCGAAATAAATCATGATGGGACGCAGGACCACAGTGACTAAAAGCTACAAGAGAAGCTGTCCCGATAATCTCATGGAAACCTAAACCAAATCCTAAAAAAATATACTCAACCAAAAATGTAAGCCCCCCCCCCCCCGACACTATTCAATATAACTCGAGAAATATTTAATGATATTTGTTCATTCTTATAGCAAAGTATACAGAATCTTCTTACCCACAGTTTAATTACTTGTTTGTTTACGTTAATTATGTTTTCATGACATTATAATTTTTTATTGCATTTGATACGAGAAAAAAATGCACTTTGCCTCTCATAAATGCAATGCAGGTTGTGCATGTGTGTACACATTCAAATCTTTTGTACGATGTACTGGCGCATAACTTGTATATCAAATTTTTGAACTGCATTTTTTAAAAAATACGATTTTTTTAAAGCAGTTTCATGAATCTAGATGACAACTTTAATAGGTGTCGTGAACTAAAGACGAAAAGAAATGAAAAGAGTACTTACACGTGAACCCTTCATTGTATTATACCGTGTGAGTCAGAAAAAAGTATACACTTTGAAAATTGCTATTTTGTTTAAAACTCAGTTATGAACGCAAAATTATCATACATATCATACATATAGTGGTACAGACATTGAGAATTGTTTTGGTTTTGATGGATAGTTCGTTTGTCTTCTTGCACTATCCACATTCTATTGTTAGTACATTTCAGTTGCCAGTGTTTCTGGGTCAGGCTGGCGTTCTGGTATGTGGATGGGTGATAAGGCAAGCACTGGTAAATTTCTCAAAGATATTTTGTAAGGTTATGAATAATAGCACGGTGGAGTTCGTTACTGGGCAGAGCTGTTGCTGGGTGGTTTGAGGGCTGTCTGGAATTTACTAATGTTAATGTATTATAGGATGGTGATTGGTGGTTGGGAATGAGTAATTTGTACGGAATTGGAAATTGCAGACAGTCCAGCTGAAAATAATTATTTCTTTTTGAAATATTTATTTCAGGATTGCTGTTTTCCGGCTTGCTTGCGTGCTTCGGAGTTTTTGGAAGAGCAAGAAAAAGGGGACAGGTGAGAGACATGCCGAGAAAGATTCAGAGAGAGAGAGAGAGAGAGTGCGTGTGTGTGTGTGTGTGTGTGTGTGTGTATGAAAGAAAGGTGCGAGGGGTATTGAGACATGAGAATTGCGGAAGGGAAACAGTGAGAGACAGCAGGTGAAAGAAATAAGTGAGCGACGAGAAGAGTGTGAGGTACGAAAGACGTAGAAGGAGTGAAATGAAGAGAGAGAGCAGAAGAGAGAGCTGCGCAAGTGCGAAGAGAACAATGGCAAGTCGGAGAACTCAACTTGGAAAGTCAAATTCGTGGTTAATTAAGTCCTATTTAACATGTATTAATTATAGGGAGGATTAATTTATCCCATGGCGTCGTGGTGATCGGCCCTTTAGGAGGTTCGCCATGCGGTATTTTCCGGGGGGCATATAAAAGGAAAAGAGTCTTTGGGAAAAATGCAGGTCTTCGTTCAGCCATTTTGTTTTCCTCTGGCAGTTTAATACTTAGCCATGCAACTTTAACTTTTTGTCGATTGTCGGGTCGCCCAACTCAGAGATATAGGACGATTTGTACTGATTCTTCAACTTGGCTAAATTCTCTTTTGTAAATAAACTCTCCTTCACAACTCATTCAATTTTTGTGTGCTGTAATCCTTCGTCTCCGTCGTGCCGCCTCGCCGTACTGTGCCATTACATACTTATTTGGAAAAAGTATCTTATCCCGCATCATTCGGTACCATTTTTGTGTGGTATGTGTTCATGCTTGAATGAACAGGGGGCATTGTTTGCGAGAGTGTAAAAATCAACTTGCGCCAACTACTCCTTATGATTGTTTTGTTTGAACAAAATATTTTGAATAGGGGCATTAATTCGGTCTTGGCAGATACAAATAAAGCTCAAACCGTCCCAAACAAAATTAAACATGACACACATATTAAAACACACATACAGTTACACACACACACACACATTCCCGCACACTCAGGAAAATGAAGAAAAAAAGCAACAGACACGTTTAGTTTTTTCTCACATGGTGTACTCATCATAAACAGACATATCATGCAAACACGAATGCATCACAAATGCACACACAAACAATGACACAAACAAAATAAACATAAATAAACAATAGTCTGATTCAATTTGCTTTGTAAAACTCTTTTTTTTTTCTTTTTGCTTGCTGCTTCAAAGTGTTTAACGATCGTGATGTGATGATGATTAACTGTCCTGCTTATGAGTACACCATGTGAGAAAAAATAAATGTGCGTGTTGCTTTCTTTTCTTCATTTTCATATGTGTGCGAGCGCGCGCGTGTGAGAGTGTGGGTGATTGTGTAAATGTATGTGTGTTTTAATATGTATGTCATGTTTAATTTTGTTTGGGACGGTTTGAGCGTTATTTGTATCTGCAAAGACCGAATTAATGCCCCTATTCAAAATGTTTTGTTCAAACATCACATAAGGAGTACGTTGGCGCAAGTTAATTTTTACACTCTCGCAAACAATGCCCCCTGTTCATCTAAGCGTAAACACATACCACACACAAATGGTAAAAAATGATGCGGGATAAGATACTTCTTCAAAATATGTATAATAATTTTGCGTTCATATAACTGAGTTTTAAACAAAATAGCAATTTTCTAAGTGTATACTTTTTTCTTACTCACACGGTATAACGGAAAGTGCAACTCGTTGCTTGTACCGACTGCAATAAAAACATAATTTCATTATAAAAACATTATCAGTTGTTCACAAATAACCGATCAAAATGTGGTTAAGAAAACTGTGCATACTTTGCTTTTTGAATAAACAGACTTCATCAAACATTATTTTGTCGAGTTACACTGGAAAGTGTCAGGGGAACTTACTTTTTTGTTGAACTTTTTTGTCGAACTTCCATGTCGTGTTTATTAAAGTAAAAATGCATTTTTTGCTTGTCAGAGAAACAAGGAGTCCAATGATGTGTCCCTCCATGTTTTAAGAGCGATTTCCCCGATGTATAAATGATATTTCAAAATTGCTTGTGCGCCTTGGGTGCCATAACTGGCAGAGTGCGCTTTATTACTACAAATTTATAATTTGTATCGTTATTCTATTTTTTTTTTACCTTTAACATTACTATTATCATTATTCTTATAAAATATCATTATCACAATTTTAGACTGATTTGTTTATCAACATTTTTTCTTTTATCTCCGCCTAGCTGACAAAATCTTTATAACGGATATAGTTGATGGCAAGATCTTCGTTGGGGAGAACAGAGGCCCCGGCTTTTACGGGGAAGACATCAATGAAGTGCCATTGATCGGGATTCAAGAACCTATCGGCATTGACTATGACTACCGGACCGATAAGATTTACTGGACCGACCAGGAAGCGAAGACTGTCAATCGTGCTTCGATTGACGGGTCCAACCAAGAGATCTTAATTGAACAGAACCAGGGAATTGGAAGTGAGTGTTTTGATTTGATTTGATTTGAGT
This sequence comes from Heliocidaris tuberculata, assembly GCA_025618425.1. NCBI lineage: Eukaryota > Metazoa > Echinodermata > Echinoidea > Camarodonta > Echinometridae > Heliocidaris > Heliocidaris tuberculata. Next base: position 41,763,555 of record CM046838.1, on the reverse strand, counting down.
TAAGTTGAGTTGAGTTCATTTTCATGTGATTTGATTTGATTTGACTTGATATGATTTGATTTGAGTTGATTAGAGTTGATTTGATTTATTTCAGTTTGATTCTCTACAGTGCGAGTCAGAAAAATGTTACACTTTTTAAAATGCTTATATTACAAATATGATAGAAATATCATAATTCTTGCACCACAGTAAGATAGAATAACTCTTCCAGTTTTATTTGATACCACATTGGGGAATCAGTAATGAATTTACTGGATAGGAATCAATCAATGTGTCTGGGTGAAAACCCATTTGCGCCAATATCAACAGTGGCTTGTCTTTGGATGAGACTGCACAATGAGCAAAAAAGCCTTTTGTAATGATCATTGAGTTATTCTAAATCAGGCAAGGGGCTGTTGAAGCTAATGCTGAACAGATCCTGTGGAAAGGCCCCCAAGATCTCCAGACTTAACACCCATGGACTTCTTTGTTTGGGGAGCGTTTCATCAAGTGTCTTGTTAGGGATTTTTACTGACAAATTTGCTCTCAGCCAATCAGATGCAAATATTGCAGTAGCTTATAACAGTTGTCGCTAAAAATCACTGACAAAACGCTTGATGAAACGCTCCCCTGAAGTCCAAGGTGAACAGCAGCCCACCTGCAGACCTGGATGACTTGCAGACAGGCAGACACTTCGTAGAGCCAATGGCAGCGATGCTCCATCGAGCTCAGAAATGCATCGAGAGAAATGACGCCATGTGGAAGATTGAAAGCTATGTCCAAGTGCCCAAAATAACTATGAAAAGGGATTTTTCAGTGAAGATCACTGAACATTATGACTTCTGGCTTTATTTATTTATTCATTTATTTATTGTTTTTCATGTTTATTTGTTTTGATTAAACATATGCATAAACTTTACGCTCATTGCTGTTGTCTCTGTTTCAGCAGGTAATCATACGACTTGGCGCAAATGAGTTTTGACTATCTTTCAAACAATGGCTGTTGTGCACTCAACCGTAACAGCAACAATAAAACAAATGTTACCAAACAACAAAGGAATATAATACTCTATCCATACATGCTAAAAATACTCTGTTAATCCCACAATTTTTAAAACAATACTCAATTTAAAAAGTGTAACATTTTTTCTGACTCACACTGTATTTCAAAAGAACAAAAGAATAGGTTGACTATTAAAGACAAATATATTACACCAGATACGAGGTTTGACAAAATAAGATAAGCTTAATAGCAGTGACTCCAATTAAAAAAAAAATACATGGTAACAAAAATAAAGGGAAGAAAGACAAAGAAAGGAAAAGGTGTGTGTGTATTAACAAGAAATCCCATATGCATGCGGTACTTGTTTATCAAATTGGCTTTTAATTAAAAAGATATTAGATGTTTCAGTAAACGACAGACTTGGTCTTTTGCTATTAACTATACCATCTGTGAGAAATTAACCAGTCTACTGAACGGATAGAATTTAGAATGTATCTTTTACTTTGTCTACATTTCATTAACATGATTAAGTAAAATGTCATTTTCATTTCAGAAAGCCATTGTAGATGCGAAGATCAATCATGATTTTTTGTACATGTACATTCTGTTTGAAAACCTAAAATCCCAATGGCAAGAACATTATCACATTTATCTTTTTCCAGATTAACGTTAAAATAAAGTGTCGTCGGACAATAGGGCTGTCAGACATTATGGTCGTCAGACCATAGGCTATTAGACAATGGGGTAGTCGTTTGATTATGTTGTCAGACAATCCTGACAATGGGCTTTGTATACTTATATTGTCTTTAAAAATCATTGTGCCTATACACAATGGAGTAGGCAGACCGGTTCTAGCCCCTCTGACAAATTTTTGAACAATTTCGACCCGACACGAAGATATTATACCTTATGTATGTTTTCTTCGTTTTTTTTATTTCAACCTATCCGTAAAGCCCCACAAGGAATCATCTTAGATCTCATATTAAACAAGATGTTTTGGAGCGATACTCTGCTTGAACGTATAACGAGTGCAAACCTAGACGGGTCGAACCGACGAACCATTATAAGTACTGATCTTTATCGTCCATGGGCTATCACATTGTCTCAGAAAAGAGGGTAAGTGTAATGCCCTTGAACATGAGGCGTCATTTCAAATGCGTCAATACTTGCGCTAATCAAGCACATGAAGACAACCAATACGCCAATTATTATTAAAAGTATTGTTTGAATTGTTCATTTTACAATCACTTTTTAAACGATAACACTCTTTCATGATGAGCAAAATACCGTACAAGTCACTGACGCGTCATTTCGATTGCGTCAATATACTTGAGCTAATCAAGCACGTAGAGATAATTAGCCAATTAGTAAGTAAATCGATGCAATGGTTGCATTGTTCATTTTGCATTTACTTTGTGTGCAATGTCACTCTCACATGATGAGTCAAAACCGTGTCAGTCCATAATGCAATCCTACATCAGGACATAAAGCCTCTCTCTCTCTCTCTCTCTAATTATCTATCTATCTTTCTTTCTTGCTGTGTAATAAATCTCTGTCTCTCTTCCTTATTTCCTCTTTCATGTCTTACTTTCTCTGTCTCTCCTATCTGTCGTTTTCTCAAGAACAAACATCCCCCTTTCACACACGCGCACAGTCACACACCCACGCGGATGCTCAAGATTAGTCACCCATTTAGTCTCGTTTTGATCAGGTTGACTGCATATTGATTTTAGTAGGCTTAGATTTTTTTTTCTTCCATCTATATTTAATTACGTTTGATAAGAACACTCCAAGAGGTCTGGCGTAGTTAATATTTTAAAAATGCACCTTGTAAAACTGCTACTTGGTCCTCAATATACACAATGCACCAATTTTCTACAATGTTTATATTTGTGTGTGTGCGTGCATGTGCGCGTGTGTATGTGTGTGTTGGTTTACATTGATTTTTCACCCACGAAACATCCCCAGCTTAAAAATGCCTATAAACGTATCAACACATGGATGTAATAATAATAATGTAAGCGCTTTGGTCAGTTGTTTCTGGTAAAGCGCTTTATAAAAAATTTTTTATCATTATTATTGTAATAATTATTATATCATTATTATTATTTCCCCTCGGTCAGTCACTATTCAACTCTCATTTGAATTGCATATTAAATATTTTCTTTCATATTTAGAATCGCCTTTCTTATTTATCATTCCCATTGTGTTTATTATTCTAGTATGCATATTTATATACACATTTTTTTAGATACATGTATCTGAGTGTATACTTTTTCATCCTAAAAGAAAATTATACTGGTCTGACGAGGATTTATCCACTGGAAAGATTGAGATGTCAAATAAAGACGGTACGGACAGGAGCCAATTGATTACAACTAGATTATCACAACCTTATGGATTGGCCCTTGATTCTCAAGGTACATGATTTATAAAGTTTTTAATCTAGTCTAGACAGGGCCGGACCCAGGGGGTGGGGGCGGGGGGAATTTTTGTTCCCAAACAGGTTTACCTATTACAGTAAAATCCTGCCTGCTGATTGATTCAAATGTATACGCATCATGAATATTCATGAGCTGAGCTACAAACAAAGGCTAGTACATGTATTATGAATGCGCGTGGACTTGACAAATGTACGGAGCTCGATCGAGCGAGCACGTAAACGACGCTGCTATAGGCCTAGGAGTAGGAGCTGTGATGTGTGGTTCAAAGGTGTTTACGTTATGTTATGAACAATGGCGGCGACTATAACTCTGTGCAATCTTGAATGCTCTATAAAGAAGAGAATACCGATTTCTTCTTCAAGAATCATCAAAAACTTACATCTATTGTTCTATGTTTTTATCACGGCCTCCCTGAAAAACAGCTTTTCGCTGAATGCGGGCACAATTGTATATTGTTTTTATCCATGAATAAATGAAATAAACAAACAAACAAACAAACAAATAGTATTGAGAAAATTCTCCTATGGGATGGGCCGATTTGTAATTTCACAATATAATGTACTTCATAAAGGTTTTGATGATTCTTGAAAAAAAAATCAGTATTCTCTTCTTTAGAGCATTCAAGATTGCACAGAGTTGTAGTCGCCGCCATTGCTCTTAACATAACGTAAACAATTAACTTTGAACCACACATCACAGCTCTCTTCCACCTCCCTGCCTATAGCAGCTTCGAGTACGTGTTCGTTCGGTCGAGCTCCGTACATTTGTCAAGTCCACGCGTATGCGTAATACATGACTAAGCCTTTGTAGCTCAGCTCATGAATATTCATGACGCGTGAAGATTCATGAAGATTCCTGAGTGTAGGCCCATATCTTATGTTCTGGAATTAATGACTTGATTATAGTCAACATCTCGGACGTTTCTCAGAAATGTTGCCCGAACATGACACTGAAGATGACACAGAAGAAAAACAAAGGTGGGGGACTCTGAATAAAACAAGAATAAAAGTGGGATAACGCCATTCTCCAAGGAAAAGTGAGTTGAAGGAAAAAAAGGAAAACAAAAATTAATGTGTTCATTAATCTTGAGGGAAAATCTACGTTCACTCACTACACAATGAATGGACATTTCCTGCGCGCGGGCATTTTGAATAATTTGCCATGATGATGGAATTGAAGATACTCAGTTACTACCCGCAATATAAAGGCTTCCCTCTATAATGAGAAATTCAGCCTGTTTTGGGCTGTTTTTTGCGTCAAAATGTACGCATAAGATATATCAATTTCGCAACAAGCGCGTAATACGTGTTGCCTAGTATCCATATCACACTAAGATTAAGCTTTTGTAAGTTATAGGATGAAAATAATCGAGAATTCTTGATGAATAAATTATTCATATTTCTACAAATACTTCACATTTTGAAAATCTGGGTAATCTATCGTAATATCACTTAGCATACCTAAAAGAGCAAGATCCAACGTCAACATGCGTAGTAATACTACTAACAGTATTGAATATGTATCGAATACAAGACATGCTTTTTTCTCATTATAGAGGAGATATCGTAATAAGAAAATATTGGTCGTGTAATTAGAAATTCACAATGCTTTTCTTTCAAAATGTAATGCATGTATCCTAATATCCATATCATACTAACATTAAACTTCAATAAGTTATAGGAGGAAAATAATCCATTTATTAGACTCTAGTATTATTGATGAATAAATTATTCATATTTTTGCAAAACATTTAAAAGTTTGATCTTTTTGATAATCCTTGTAACAGTTATGAGATATGACAAAGCATGAATGAAGGACTTGATTCATTATCAAGCATCTTGATTTGTTCAACCGTTTCCATACGGAACTGAAATTTAAGGAGTTTTTGGACGGGGTTTTTTGTTAATTACAAAGGATTTCCGTGTTAAGTGTTGGTGTCGGTGTTGCCGCGACTCACTGGACCGGTTGATTGACGTATAGATGTGATGTATGATATACGTGCAATCAAGAGAGAGGGAAAATGATTGTATCCGAAATTTATTAAGAGCAAAAACAACTGGTCCATTGATTGAAATAATAATCAGAAAGAAAAGAAAAGGTGTATTAATCATAACATCAATAACTGAACGCAGATGATATTAAACAACATTCAAAATGGTTCCAAGCAGGAAAATAGAGTCGCGAAGGTACGTGTCTATGTCCTATTGAATGTTCTGGAATAAATATTTAGTCAAGTTCTAGTCATGTTTGTTAGATATGTTGACGGAATGACACAGAAAGAAGGAGCAAGAAAAAAAGGGGGGGTACTCTGAATAAAACAATGTAGGATGACAACATTCTCCAAGCGTATCCGGACAACTACCCCCTGGACAATTACCCCCCGGACAACCACCCCCCGGAAAACCACCCCCTGGACGACTACCCCCCCCCCAAGGACAACTACCCCCAGGACAACTACCCCTAGGACAACTACCCCCAGGACAATTACCCCCCAGGACAATTACCCCCCGGACAACTACCCCCCGAACAACTACCCCCTGGACAGCTACCCCCGGAAAAATTGTCCTGGGGGTAATTGTCCTGGGGGGTAGTTGTCCTGGGGGGTAGTTGTCCTGGGGGGTAGATGTCCTAGGGGGGTAGTCGTCCAGGGGGTGGTTTTCCGGGGGTAGTTGTCCGGGGGGTAGTTGTCTAGGGGGTAGTTGTCCTAGAATCTTCTCCAAGGTATAGCTCGGTACTATTTCTTCGTTACAGGCCCCTATATTATGATAACAGCTGCTTCCGCATTCCTTTTTCTGTCATTGCAAGCATATATTTAAAATTTTAAAAAAAGAACAACAACAACATATGATCAAATAGAAATCGATAACTCAAATAGAATAATTACTTCCGTGTCTGTTTGAATTCAACTTGATCATGACTAAAGGAAGAATATGGCAAGGGCTAAATTTTTCGACACTTAGTACATCTAGCCATTGGGATAACCTGAGCGCATAATGATATTTAATGCCTGTGCTGTAGATTTAGACAGTGCGAAGAGGTTTTCGAAAATAAAGATGTGAAACAGAGAAATCACCGCGACATCTACGTGAAACGGTTCATGTTATCATATCAAAATGAATTTCTCTCGATTTATTGACCTTTATCTTGTCTTCTCCAGAACAACGTTTGTACTGGACCGAGGCATTTTATGACGTCATCGAGTCGATTGATCTAGATGATTTGTCTGATCGGAGGGACCATGTGTACGCGAAAAGAGGGGATTTAGTGCTTTATGGCATTTCACTCTACTTCACTGCGATCTACTTCACAGACTTCTCATCAAGAGGTCTCCACGCGGCTGATGTAGGAGCTGATGAAATTCGGGATATAACTGGAGTTACGGCAGCGCCCTCTCACGTCAGAATTTATGCAAGTAAGAAGTCATTATGAATAGATTAACTATCAATACCTACTTCCGAGAGGAATCTAACAAATCATTCAAAAGAAGAAAACGGATCTCTTGTTTCCAGCTTGAAAATTCTATCTCGAATGGATATTTCCAATTTTTTCTTCGAGTGAGCGAAGAGTGCAGGCGAAGTTTGGTGACAATTTATCTTAACTCTTAAAGAAGATTTATATTTTCAATATTCCTTTGTATTTTCATAATGTTTATTTATTTCCTTTTGTAGACTTAGCGTGCGATGTGTCCTGCCTTGGGAACAGCCGATGTCAGCTCATAGCGTATGACACTCCCGAGTGCACTTGTATATACGGTTGGGGAGGCTTGAATTGTCGTACAAGTAAGTTATGTACTTGATCAAAGAGCGAAAAAGGTACAGGTTCATGTTGTCGTCTAGTGGTTTAATCACTTGAATGGGAATGCATAGGTCGTGGGTTCGAGCCCTGGCATGGCTTTTAACCTTCTTTTTAACCCTCTTAACCTTCTTACTGTTATCTTCAATTTTGTTTGTCATCGAGTGCATGGTTGAATTACTTGACTGGGAATGGAAAAGTCGTGGGTTCAAGCCCAGACACGGCCTTTATATCCTTGAGCAAGGCATACATACATTGTTCCTTTCCACCCAGGTGTCAAATAGGTATCCGCTAAGATACAAAAGACCAAACAAAAATTATGAAGTATGAAGTAAATATTATGAAGTATGATCGATCATGAACAAGAACTGACATCAAAAACATCATCTTATCTGAGAGTTGGTCTGATCCAAGCTCTAGTCTTTCAGTCTTTCTGTCTGTCGGTATATAGCACATAGCACAATACACTATAGACTTCATCTTATTTCAAAACATTTTACTTTAAGTCACAGAATATACCAAACCTGCCAAAATGATCATGGTCATACTCAACTGTATACGTATGCACCTTGAATTGTCCAAATTTCAGTTAGGGTTATCTTTGTTTTGCTTGTTTTTGTTGTTATTTATATTGTTTTGTTTTCACTTTGCAGGAATCACATGTACCCTCCCAGACCCACCACCAATGACGTCTTTTGTCAACCCTAAAGATAGCTACTCGGCTAGTACGACTGTGACCGTCACTTGTGATAATGGTAATGACCAGGTGGAGTGGACTTGTAACGGCTATACAGGAAACTGGGACGACGACCCAATCGACTGCTCTACACCGTCTGGAGGTATTACTCATTGCATGTGTGTGTGTGTATATATATATATATATATTGTACAATATTCAATCTGAAGATTGATTAATACCTACTGAATGACAATGACAGAGTATCTTTTAATTATTTAATTATATATATGTGTGTGTGTATGTGTGTGTGTGTGTATATATATATATATATATATATATATATATATATATATATATAATTGTGATCAGTCTCAGTGTTTTACGTTTGCGGTTCTCCGTCATATTATATGTGTGATCCAAAAAAGTGGTTTACGGAGAGGGCCGTTGCAAGACTATATATACCACAATGATTATGACCATGATATATATATCAGCAATGGAAATAACTGTCCATATCACAGGCATCCACAAATACGAGTCTGGGTTAACAACAAATTAAAACATCTGAGACACGTGTGATATAAACAGCTGGAATTGTTATCTACCCTGGGTTGACTAAGTAGTCACAAAAACTACTCTGGGTTGACAAACTAAAACTTCTAGGATGCCTGTGATATAGACAATTGGAATATTTATCTACCCTGGGTTGACTGAATGGCCATAAAACTACTCTGGGTTGACAACAAACTAGAACGTCTAGATGGCCTGTGATATAGATAGTAGGAATTGTTATCTGCCCTGACTTAATAGACACAAAAACAATTCTGGGTTGACAATAAATCAAAGTGTCTAAGATGATTGTGATAAAGGCAGTTGGAATTCTTATCTACCCTGGGTGGACTAAATGGCCACAAATACTATTCTGGGTTGACAATAAATTAAAACATCTGGGATACCTGTGATATAAATATTTGGAAGTGTTGTCTACCCTGGGTTGGCTAAATGGCCAGAAACAGACGTAAAATGTTTAAGTTCCCTAATCGACCCGGGATCGGTCTACCCGGGGGGGGGGGCTACTCCGGGTAGACTCTCATGTGGGTATTTCCATTGCTACATATATATATATGTATATATACACACACAAGTGTAAGGAAATAAAATATACAACAGCTTTGGCAAATCTCTTGGAAATAAATACAATGTGAAAAGAAATGAGAGAATAATGGTTGCATAGCTTAAATCAAAGTACCCCAGAGCTGTCCTCCAAGGCCCGGAGCCTGTCCCGAAATAGTCACCCCATTTTACCCATAAGATTTGGCCCCTTAAAGGTATTAAGTCATGTACAAAAATGTTGTCAGCCTGACCGTAGCCGTCAGGTTTAGCCCCCAGAGCCCCCAAAAGAGACCCCAAAGCCGGGTCAATTTCACCCCATCTCCCCCATGCATCATACTTTTTCAGGAGGAAGTAGTATGACTGGACATTCCAAAACACAAAAATCTGACAAAATTTCCGTCGGGATGGGGTGTCAGACATCCCCGAAGTATTGGGATAAGACTTTCCCCTTTGATCCCAGGGACAAAAGTGAAATATAAAAACTGACAAAATTGTCAGGCCCCTTGAAACAAAAATGCCAAAGTGCCCTTTGGCAACGCTTTACCCCCCCCCCCCCCAAAAAAAAAAAAAATGCTTTGTATGTAAAGAAAAAACATTTTGTTACCTTCTAAGATAACTCAAAAGCGTTTTATTCAATTCCATTCAAATTTTCATAACATAATTAGGAGTATAAAAATTTTCTTAAGGTGCAATTTGATGTTAAATGGTCTTTTGATTAATAAGTTATTAAACTGTGAAAAAATGTTTTGCTTCCTCAAGAGTAGCCAAAAATTATTGTCAGGACTATGTAAATACACCCATTGTCAATGTTAATCACACAGATACCAAGCAAGCTCCTCCATTATGCCTTGCCAGGTGGTCAATGGGGTCACCATTTCGAGACAGGCTCCCAGACCATCCCTTTTGAAAATTTTGCAAAGGTTGAAAAAATGTCTCCGCCGGGAATCGAACCCGGTTAACTGACTTAGAACGCCAGTGCCTTAACCACTAGACCACGGAGACGGGCCAGTGGTTTCGGCGACACCAGATTCAATTGACCGACAGATTAACATATCTTCCTTTCACATTATATATATATATATATATATATATATATATATATAGTGAGAAATGTTCCTCGAACACAACGCTGGTGGTAACTCATTGTTGTTTTAGTGGAAGGTAAAGGGGAAAAAAATTATCACTATTCATACAGTCCTGATGAAGATCACAGATCTTGTTTTGTTGTTTGTTTGTTTTGGGGTTTTCTTTTTTTTTGGGGGGGGGGGTTTGTTTTGTTTTGTTTTTGTTTTTGTTTTTAATGGCGCTGTTACCCTAGCGTCGAGGGCGAAAATGTCGCTAGATTTTCATGTTTATGGTGATTATTTTGGACAACGATTATCAACACCAATTTGCAAGTTTTGTTATCTGTGAATTTGTGATAATTTTGAACTTGGTCTTGTGCAGTACTGAAATATGGCTGGTGGTAAAATTGCAAGTGTTCTGAACCTCCGAATACCGTTGCTCTGTGTTGTTACCACATATACAACTCTGCAGCCGGTTCATACTGCAAAAATGCAGTGCATTGGCACTCTTAATGTCTTTGACTTTGGCCTTGACTATGACTTTGGAAAAGGGGCACTTGGCTTTACAATGGAATCCAGTGAACTCAGTAAACCGAAGACTATGAACTTATCTCGGCGCCTAACATACCTCGTCAATAAGCTGCACAGGATACGTAACAGACAAAAGGTGCCGTTGCCAGCCCAAACAAAGCTGGTTTCCAAGGTGTGTGGCATCCATCCTAAGGAATTGTTGATTTTCTAGGAGGCTGTCGAAAAGTTCGCAAGATACCCGTTCCCTGCGTGGCATCCGGGCCTTACCAATCATTAAATCAGAACGAGTTCAGAAGCGGGCTTTGAGAACAGTATTAGGACCTCGATACAGGACATGCTATGGTCAGATCAGATGTAGAACCGAAGGATATAGACTAAGCCCAATCCCATACCTTGTAAGGTTGCTAAAGGAATCTTAGCTTTCAGGATCCATTTTTAGACTGTGTAGATTGTGTAGTGTTTCTTATACTACATATTCGAGATCTCTCTCTCTCTCTCTCTCTCTCTTTCTCTCACCCTTCCCCCTCTCTCTCTCTCTCTATCTCTCTCTCTCTCCTTCCTCCTCTCTGCTGTTTTTTATCTCTGTCCCTTTCTCATCTTCTTTCTCTCTCCTCCTCCTCTCTTTCATACTCCTACTCTTAATGTTTTCTACTATTCTTTCCTGTCATATCAGTTTCTTCCCAACTCCTCTCTCTTTGCCTCGCTAATAGAAATATTTACCCCGGACCATGATATTCGCTCACAGCTATAAATATGATGCTAAGATTCTTGCGTCTCTATAAATTGTTTTTTTTAATCATTATGTATATGATATGTTCGCTACATGTATGTTCCATTAACTAATGCTTCGAACAGAACTTTAATTAGCATTTATATGATATCGTTATAAAACATAATGTTGATTATACATTTTAACAAAATATCCGTATATACAAACTTTAATGTACGAAGCTACTTATAAGCTCACTATCTTCTTTTCTGCCTATTTCATCCGACTCCGTAACCTCCTTTTTGATCCTTTCGCCTTCTTACTCTTCTTCTTCTTCCTCCTCTTCCTCCTCCTCTTCTTCCCCCCCCCCCCCCTCCTTCTTCCTCCTCTTCTTCTCCCCCTTCTTCCTCCTCTTCCTCCTCCTCCTACTCTTCTTCTCCTTCTTCCTCTTCACCCACTCCTTCTTCTTCTTTGGACGAACTTGAGATAAGCAGAAGTGAAATATACCGTCACTTAACTGTAGTCACAATCACCTTTACCATTGTAAATTTGCTTTATTATTTGTATGCATATATATTCTCATGATCATGTTGTGTAATTTATATTTGTTCTTCTAGAATACATTTCCTTTTTATTTTTAAAAATTAGTACAATTCAGCCTACTGGCTGGATACAAATTTCAATAAATATACCATACGACCATTTGCTACAATGAATTACAAAAGTCTTGGACTTATTATTTTTATTCATAAATATATATATATATATATATATATATATATATATATATATATATATTTATATACATATATATTCATATATATATACATATATATACATATATATATACATATATATACATATATACATATATATATATATATATATATATATATATATATATACGTATATACACATAAATATATATACGTATATATACATATATATATATATATATATATATACATATATATATATATATACATATATATATACATATATATATATATATATATATATATATATATATATATATATATATATAAATCAAGAAGATTCTGCGTCGGTGTGTTGAAATAGATAGCAAACAATTATGTTGAAATAAAAAATTTTACGTCTTGCGGTGTTTTTATTTCAACATAATTGTTTGCTATATATATATATATATACATATTCCACTGAATTTTGTATTAGGTAGACACACGACAATGCGGTTTATTCCATCATAATAAGGACTGGTGTATTAGGGAGACACCATGGACAAAAAACGAGACAAAAAAGTGTCTCCCTAATGTCGATGTAGTGGAAAAATATACAGTTAACAACAAAATTATTCTTACCCCTTGGAAAATTCCAGTTTTTTGCATTTTTCCAAGAAATGAATGGTCAACTGAAGTTACTTGCACATCACTTGAATACATTAAATTATCATCTGCAAATGAATGCTGTTTCGGTTTCACCTCAATCGCATAACAATAGAAAAAGTATCCAAACTGGGTGATGTTCAAAATTATTCATACCGTTGGTGATTTATTGACTTTGTCGATCAGTATGAATCAATTGACTGTCCTTGTGATTAATGCTTGTAACATTTTATTCACACTGTCACAAGGCTTCTGGAGGTCTCTACTTGGGTATCAGACCAATACCTGGTCTCCAATGGCCCAATCTTCTTGAGGATGTTGTCCACACATGCCATCACCTGGTCTATATGGGGTTCCGTGGATTTAAAGCAGATTTTGTGTTTGCAGGTGGTGTAGTTTAGACGTAATACGGATGGGACTATGATATTGATATTTTCATTAATGTTTACATACATTTTAATGAAAATTCTGTATCTAAGATAAAACAAAGCACTCTTCCTGGAGAGACCTTCCCTGAAGGCATTCACTGTTGCACTGTCTGAGGGGAAGGTTTTTTTCTCATACTTTTGCTCCATTATTATTAAGAATGTTTAGGGAGGCCATGGTAGTTGCCTAAAGGTTGGTGCCATTTTTATCAGTTTATTAAGTTACACTAATTGACACATTTTAGAAATGGACACCTGCTTTAAGGTCCTTCTCAAGTGGGTACTCCAGTGAAGCTTAAATACTGATCTTTATGTTCTAGTGTGCTGTCAAAGTGGTAGCATTTTGTGCACTGCAGCTGGTAACATGGAGGGAATATGGTATGAATTTGGTTTACATTGATATCAAGGCTTGTACCTTCCATACCAATGATAATACAAAGAATATGAAGACTGATACAGTAAAGTCAGTATGGGATGTGTATGGTACTCAAAGGTTACATACTGTTATTCATGGTGACCTGACATTAGAGCCATGAAATGACTTAAATATTACCACTATGGTCTTCCTGAGAACTCTGATTAAGAATGGGGCCAAAGAATAAGGGTGAACCCTCCCACAGGTAGTGCAACAGGGAAGGGCTCTTCAGGAAAGGTGCTTTGCTTCATTGTAGATACAGAATTTTCATTAAAATGCAAAGAAAAAATGACTGAAAATATCAATATCATAGTCCTGTCATAATGAAGTCGATAACTGCACCACCTGTAGATACTTTATCTAATGGACCCCTTGAAGGTCTGGTGAAGGCATGTGTGGACCATATCCTCAAGGAGATTGAGCCATTGGAGAACAGGTACTAGCCTGATATCCCAGTAGAGACCCCTCCCTTGTGACATTGTAAATAGAGTGTTACAAGCATTAATCACAAGGATTGGATTCATACTGATCGACAAAGTCAATAAATGAATAATTTGAACATCACCCAGTTTGCATAACTCACCTTTTCTATTGTTATGCAAATGAGGTTAAACCAGAAACAGCATTCATTTGCAGATGATAACTAAATGTATTCATTGACAAGTGATGTGCAAGTAACTTCAGTTAACCAATCACTTTTAGGAAAAATGCAAAAAACTGGAATTTTCCAAGGGGTATGAATAATTCTCTTGTTAACTATGTATATGTATGTATATATATATATATATATATATATATATATATATATATATATATATGGTTTTGTGTGTGTGTGTGTGTGTGTGTGTGGTGTGTAATTACAACAACGATAGTAATAATGATAAAAAAATACTACTTCTGCTATTACTGCTGCTACTGCTGGTGATAATATAATAATAATAATAATATAATGATATCAGTATCAATTGGGCAAGTCATACCTACATTGCTACTTTCCACCCAGGTGTCAAATAGGTATCCGCTAAGATACAAAAGACCAAACAGAAAGTTTCATTGCCCCCAAATAGCCCCCGAATGGTCTGCTTGGAGTAAGTTTGGCGGTGTCACTCAGATGTTATCAAGTAAGATCGATAATGAACATGAACTGACATTAAAAACTATCATTTTATCTAAGATTTGGTTTGATCCAAACTCTAGTCTTTCGGTCTTTCGGTCTTTCTGTCTATCGGTATACAATACTTTATCATAGATTTTAAAACATATTACACTAAGTCACAAAATAATAATGGCCATACTCAACTGTATTTTTATGCACCTTGAATTGTGCGAATCTGAGTATGGTTTATCTTTGTTATGCTTGTTTTTGTTATTTATATTATATTTTGTTTTCACTTTGCAGGAATAGCATGTACCCTTCCCGACCCACCACCGAAGACGTCTTTTGTAAACCCTCGAGATAGCTACACGGATAGTACGACTGTAACCGTCACTTGTGATGATGGCAATAACCAGGTGGAATGGACTTGTAACGGCTATACAGGAAACTGGGACGAAGAGCCAATCGACTGCTCTACACCGTCAGGAGGTATTGTTCATTAAATATATGTATATATATGTATATATACATACATATATATATATATATATATATATATATGTGTGTATATATGTATATATATAGGTATAGAGGTATAGGTATAAAAGGAAACTTGATTTCAAAATATCGCTGATAGTTCAATTCACTGTAACCGGTTCTTTAATCAATCTACAGTCTTCAATCTGAAGAGTGATTAAAGAAACCGTTAATAGTGAAATTGAACTCTGATCAATTTTATTCCATTTCCTGTTAGTACCTAATTGATTTTTTATTCTTTTAATTATTTAATTATCTTTATATATAATACGCTAAGGATTTGGGGTCTTTTTTTGTGTTCGAATAGGCGCCTCCCCTGGCTCTTTAGGTCCACACCTTTTGGTACCCACGGGCAGGGAATAGTCCCCAGATGGTTGGGAGGCACTTTTTAAGTGCTAAAGTGCCGTCCATATTTCATAAATTCAGTTTTTAAACATTTAATTTCCGGAGGGAGTAATATTTCTGTCGATAGAACAGCTCACTGTCGTAGCACGGAAAAAAGTACCTTCTGTTATGCCCCAACCCATGCCGATTACCTGTGAAAGGGAGAAACTTCATTGGTGTATTGCCAAAGAACAACGTGACGTAGTCTCCATGGCCATATCCGCATGTGTATATTGGCTTCAGTGTATACAGCACACGTGTTATTTGTTCGCACATGTACATGTATAGCTCCATGTACTATTTGTAGCTTCATGGTTACATAACAGCTCAGTGCGTTTGTAACTCTATGGTTTCACGGCGGGGGGGGGGGGGGGGGGGGGGGGGATGGGGTGGTGGGTGGGGTGGGTGGGGACATGTCTCATTGAAGCCAGTACACTTACATGAAAACGGATAAAAAGGGTACCTTTTCAACAATAAGCGCATGACCCGGATTACGCGTTTAGGGTATCAAAAAAAAAGCAAAAATCAAGAAAAGGGGTAGCAAATTCAGAGATGATAGATCCGCGGAAGGGGGGGGGGGGGATATAGTTCGGTAGTGTGTTCCAAAGTAGGTTAAATTTCTTTTACGGTTCCTTTTTGGCTAAAAAGAGGTCTATGATGATGATGTAATCCTCAAATAGGATGTAAAATACCTTAAGCAAGATATAAAATCGCCGTTAATAATGGTATAAAAATCAGAGATAGATGGGTTTCCCTGTTTAGAGTATCAAAATCTGCTCCTACTGCAATCTGCTTTTTAATTCAGCAAGTGATTTACTCGGATGATGTACAGGTCTCAATGAGACATCCGGGGGGGGGGGGGTCGTCGCGATCGATTCGGATCGATTCTGGTGCCCGTAAACTTTTCTGCCTTTTATTTGTGAAAATTCGGCTCCTTTGGAAGTTTGATTTATGTAAGCATTCCATTACTTTATAAATTGAACTTTCAACAGGTTTTTTCTGTTTGTTAGTTTGTTGGTGTGTTTTTTTTTTTGGGGGGGTGCTGTTTCTTAGTTGAACTTAATTCTTTCTGTGATACAATTGTTTTGTTTGTTTTTTGTTCTTTTTTTTGTGGGGGTTGATGTTCGGTGAGACAGGGTGAAGCCGGGAGGAACATGTAACTGTTAGATGTATTACGCGGATGATGTACAGGCCTCAATGAAACCTTGGGGGGGGGGGGCGATCGTCGCGATCAATTCGGATCGATTCAGGTGCCCGTTACATTTTCTGCCTTTTATTTGTGAAAATGCGGCTCTTTGGAAGTTTGATTTTTGTAAGCATTCCATTACTTTATATATTGAACTTTCAAAGTTTTTTTTTGATTGTTTGTTTATTGGTGTGTTTTGTTTTGTTTTGTTTTGTGGTTTTTTGAGGGGGGCTGTTTCTTAGCTGAACTTAATTCTTTCTGTGATACAATTGTTTTGTTTGTTTGTTTGTTGTTGTTGTTTTTTTTTTTTTTTGGTGGGGGTTGGTGTTCAATGAGACAGGGTGAGCCGGGAGGAACATGTAACTGTTAGATGTAAAAAAAAAAAAAGGGGGGATTTCGGCCACTTCATATTTTAGGACTATTTATTTCACTTAGGAGTATCGGTTGCCACGGTGTAAAGAAGGAGCCCCCCCCCCCCACCAAAATTTCCTTCGAAAATATTTCCACAGTGATGTGAATACGTATAGGATACTAACCCTCGCGCTGGGGGTGACGGGAGGCCGATGGGGTGGGGGAGGGGGTACGGTAGGGAAAGGTCAATCCGTCGGTCCTCCCAAAACTTATAGGGGGCCATTATCCCCCTGAAAAGAAAATGACAATAAATTCATTTTTTTCTAATTTCTGCAACCTTTACAAGGGACGTACCGCTAATATGCATGTTATGTTTTTATGGCCTTAATTTCTCTGAGTATTAAACCACAGAAACATGGCAAGATCAAATCGCTCACTCTAGCTCCATTCATGGATATACTATTCCAACATAATTATATCCATGCTCTGTGTACGAGAATCCCGCCCAGGTGTAAATGAGCTCGTGTGTCATCCACAGGCCACAGGGCCGACGAAACATAAATAAATATCATTATTCAGTCATTCATAAAGTAAAACAATCGTCATTTAGTTTTCATCAAGATGAAAATGTATTTTCTTCAGAACTCATGCAAGATTTGGATGAATAACACATACTCACATGTTGTAAATACTTCTTGGTAAAAAAAAAATAACACATTACCCGACCCGATTCACTTGATTATTGTGACAAATATACGGTACTGTGATTAATCATAAAAAACACAGCTAGCGCTCGTGGATGATATGTCCACGGGCTGCTTCAGATAGTATATATATACTAGCAGCAGTACCCGTGGAAAAATTCCACGGGTGCTAGCCAGGGAAGTATGGATTGATTTTTGCGAACACATCTTCTTTGGAACAATGTTGAAATTATTACTGTTTTAAATTGTGGCTTATTAAAATTATACTGAATGGGATAAACATATTACAATGTTTTTGTTACCAAATAATCATATTCAAACTATATGTTTTCAAATGATAGGTTAATATGTGTACATGAATATCATGTATTTTTTTAATTAATAAGACAAATGCTTAATAATTATGGTTCTATGGGTAATGGTTTCTAAAAGAAATATTTTGTAATTTTTGTTTTTCATCTAAGTTAATTTTTAGTTTCTCTTGTATTTATCTTAGATTATTTTAGTATTGTTTTATTAGTTCAAGTGAATAATACATGAAATATTAAGAGAAAAATAAGTTTAAGATTACAACATGTCATTCTTACTATAGAATATGTCACATGCTTTTTTGAAAGGTAAAAGTCTGTTTGTTTGTTTTTTATTTGGTTTTGGGCTAAAATAATTTATAATTTTTATGTCTTATAGTGGTGATTATGTATAATACACTTTTGCTGATGAGAGAGATTGCATATCTACTGTTTTTATGTAGGAAATAACAATATAATTATTTAAAAACTTGTTTCCACGTGAAAATCACTGGTCATATAATACTGTGAAATTAATCTTATTTTATTTGAGCTTATGCCTTTTAACTTCCATGAAGATTGTTTTATGTTTGTGTGTTTATTGAAGCAAATTTTTTACCTGTCCTTTCCCACCCCGTTCTCACAATATCACCTAAGGAGAAACGTGAGCGAAGGTGCCTGATGCCTAAACATATGAAATTCTACCGTGCCATCCATTACATTTTTTTGTAATGAAACATGATTTGCAAAAGTCATAATCCAATTTACTCACGCACCCCTGCAATATTTGAAACCCCAGATAAAATTGTGAATCCACCACTTAATAATAATCTGTGGACAATTATGGATGGTGAGTGCAGGCTCTATCCCCTTATCATGCCCCCTCCCCTCCCTTCACTCCAGCCAGTGGCGTATAGAAAGGTTCCACTTTCTTTGGGGGTGATTTCATTTTTTCTACAATGAACATAAACTGTTAATTAATGCCCACCCCCCCCCCCCTCCGCTTTTTACGCCCATGAATCCAGTGATAACATTTTTTGTACAATAAAATAAAATTGATGCACTCACATATGCCCCATCAGTGGCGGATCCAGGGGGGGGGGGCCTGGCCCCCTCCCCTGGGGGAAAAAAAGACAGCCCAAAATGCTGATTTTTTTTTGTTGCTTGTGAGAATAATGAGGGAAAACTGGAACCCATAAAATCTGGTAACCCCCCCCCCCCCCTTCCCCCCCCCCCCTTCCCCCCCCCCTTTTCCCCCCCCCCCCCCCCCCCCCAATGAGCGACTTTTGGAGAGGCTGGAGAAACAAAAAAAATTCTTGGAGGGCTGGCGAATTTTTCACTTACAACCCCCACCCCCCCCCCCCCCCCCAACCCCCCACCCGCTGTGGGACTTTTGGAGGGCTGGCGAAAAAAAATTCATGGAGGGCTGGCCAATTTTTTTTTTTTCACTTACCCCCATCCCCCCCCCCCCCAGCTATCTATGAACATGACTCCAGTGATTTCATTCAAATTTTTCTACAATGAAGTTAATCATATCCCCATCAACCACTGCACACCGGCACCCCCCCCCCCCCCCCCCCCCCACCCCCACCCCGCTATCTATGGCCATGACTCCAGCATACTCTATTAATTCTTCAAAGGATTAACCGTTAACGCCCCTAGCGAATTAAGCTTGATCTATAGTCTTGAGTCTCTTTCACACCGGGCCTGCGTAGAGTTGCGTTGTGCGGCGTACCGAGTACGCCAAAAATTACGTGCAGGACCGGCGTAGTCCCTGCGTTATGTTTTGCATAGGCTGCCGTACGGTGGCGTTATGGTTGCGTACCCTGTGCATAGGCACCGCGTACCTATGGCATATGCAATTGGTGTACCTCCGCGTAGGATTACGTATAACATGCGTATGGTTGCGTTCGAATACGTATAGGTCTGGCGTAAAGGGTACGTAGGTTTGCTTATGCTGAACCCACACTAAGCAAAAGTACACAACACTACGCCCTTCCTTACGTAACTCTACGGTAGTGTTGCGTAGACTTGCGGTTAAAACTGCGTACTTTCTGCGTGACGCGTCCAGTGCTCTTTAAAACATGTTTAATTTTTTGCGTCCATCTCGCGTACCCCTTTGCGTCCCTCGGCGTATTTCTACGTAGGCTAACGGAGGCACTGCTTGGGGCAGAGTAAGTCGCTCGTCCGGCACTCGCTCGCTACGACAAACGCTCTCGCAGGGCTGGTGTGAAAGCCCCTTTATTACGCGCAGGATCGGCGTAGGCTGGGTATTGTTGCGTACCCTGTGCATTGTACCGCGTACCTACAACATATGCAATTGGCGTACCTACGTGTAGGATTGCGTATAACAGGCGTAGGGTTGCGTACGTATACGTAGTAGGTCTGGCATAAAGGGTACGTAAGTTTGCTTATGCTGACCCACAATAAGCAAAAGTACGCAACACTACGCCAGCCTCAAAGGATTTTTTCGTCAGACTGGTGTATGATAGCGTACTATAGCGTAGGCATGGCGTACAGTAGCGTAGTGTTTTATACCTGCGTAAAAACTGCGTACTTTCTGCATGCAGTGGTCTACGACGAAAGTACGCGAAAAAATTAGACTTGTTAATTTTTGGGGTCCATCTCGCGTACCCCTTTTTGTACCTCTGCGTATTGCCACGTAGGCCAGCATAAGCTCAGTGTAGGCGATACGCCGCACTATGCAACTCTACGCAAGCCCGGTGTGAAAGCCCCTTTAGGTCTATATAGTCATGATAGTCTACAGATCTACATAGACAGAAAATATCCGTCTGGTTTCAAAAACACATACTTTTTAAATAGACTCTGCTCTCACTGAGCAGATTCCGGAATTATTTTTTTAGAGTAATGAATGGATGTAGAATCTACTCTAATATACGGTATGAACTATGATGAATTAAATATCATCAATTAAAAAATGACAATGACGATATTCGACCTAAACTGTTTCCAGTCTTGAAATAAGCAACCCAGTGAGGAATTTACTGCCGTTTTAGAATTCAAATTGATGTAGAATCTACTCAGATATACGGTGAATTTATCATCAAATTCTAACTGTAGCATTTAAAAAACAGAAGATAGTCAACTGCTTCAATCTTGGAATAAGCAGCTCAGTATTTACTGCGGACTCCTCCCCTCCGAGTTCAGCCATGCAGCCATCCAGCCTCAGGAGCGGGCGCTGCCGTGACCGAACACGACAAACGACAAAGAGAAGAATTTCATGCAGATAAAATAGGACAAAGGAAGTCCATAAATACAGTTTCCAACAATTTGTTAGATCTAAAGAATGTCACTCACGTCCAAAATCAACCTTAGAATGTATTTGTAAGCTCGGGAAACCGTAGTCAACTCATGTTGAGTGCATGTGTGTACAGTACATACAAATTGCATGCATAATATGCATTGTCGCGTCGATCGCATGCATTGCATTGAAATTGCATCGCAGTACGTGGGTGCTACTCCTATGGTGTACTTATCACAAAGTGTACTATGAAACAATGAAATACATACGTACACATACCACGGAGCTCTATCGAGGCGGGGACACTGTGGGACAACCCCCATGCCATCGTTATTTTCTTACGGGGGTTCCCCCCGGTAAGAGCAAGTTTAGCAAGATGGCTAACGCGAGTCGTCTAACACGGTCGCACAATGCAAGTTGATACTCCTCGTGCACAACGTTGTTCGTCACTTGCCATGCTGTGCATGTGATGGGCCGTAAGGGAGGTTGCACGGCTGACGACACCGCCGTCGTGCGAGGTATCCACACGGAATGCAGCCGTTCCTTCGGCCTGCCCGTCCTCCCCAATCCCCCAAATCACGTTTATGGATGTCGACGGCGACGACGGAGTCGACGTGACACGCGGACTACGGGTTACACGACCTGTGGAATTATGCCACCGATCCCGCGCCACGGCGAGGGCGGACACGGCGGGGGGAAAGAGTTTTTGCTTCCACAAAAAACGGCCTTTTACGGTTTTGAGTATTAATATATAGATTCACACAGGTGTAGTTAAATTTGGAGTTGAAGCATTCAAAAGTGCTTAATGCTGAAGGGCAGAGCATGATATTTGTACCTGGGTCCTGTCCGCTACCGTCTGTTTCACGCTCGACGCGATCTTCAGGCAGACTGATGACTCGACTCGGCTTGTACATCTGCTTGCTGCAATGGGTCGGTGTCACGCTTGGGTGGCTTTCTTGGCGGCCCTTTTCCGTGCCTGCACTTTGAGATGATCTCCGACCTTTTGTTTAGTGCCTCTCCGTTACTTATAATAGTGTACTTTTCCACCAGACGGAGATTGCAGAGCCCACTTTTTCTTAGATTTAGATTGGATTTCTTTTCGATCCTCCAAGGCCGTCAAGAAAGCCACCCAAGCGTGACACCGACCCACTGCAGCAAGCAGATGCACAAGCCGAGTCGATTCATCAGTCTGCCTGAAGATCGCGTCGAGCGTGAAACCGACGGTAGCGGACAGGACCCAGGTACAAATATATATATATTGGCATTGGCGTTCTAAGCCAACGACCCGGGTTCGATTCCCGGCGGAGACATTTTTTCAACCTTTGCAAAAATTCAAAAAGGGAGGACAGCTCTGGGGAACTTTGATTTAAGCTACGCAACCATTATTCTCTCATTTTCATTTCTCACAATTATAATTATTTCCAAGAGAGTTGCCAAAGCTGTTGTATATGTTATTTCCTTACAATTGTATATATATATATATGACAATTACTGATTCGTCAGCTTTTGTCATGCCTTTCTCATTGATTGTATCTTCTCTTTATAACTGTTTAAGAATAATAAATTACTAAGAAATTTGAAAGACGAAAGCTTAAATTACTCCGAGTATCCTACGTCATTCTTTGATTTATTATCATCTTACTATGTATTTCGATATTACGCAAACCAAAGCGAACGATAGAAGTAAATTAATCATGATTACATTTTTATAATATATAATTTTTTATATATATATATTTATTTATGTATACATATATATATATACGACTGTGACCGTCACTTGTGATGATGGCAATGACTATAGTAGGTTCTTTAATAAATCAAATATATTGAATATATAAGTGGCTACAATGAATTACAAGATTCTTGAACTTATTATTTTCGTATAAAAGTATATATATATATATATATATATATATATATATATATATATAATATATATATATATATATATATATATATTATTAATATATACATACATATATTTGTGTGTATGGGTATACGTGTAGGTGTATGTGTGTGTGTAATGTCAATAATGATAAAAATAATGATAATGAAAAATACTAGTTCTGCTACTAGTGATACTAAAGATAATATCAGTAATTATGGTCTTGTTTACCCCTGGTAAACAAGACTTCATCCAGAGGGTCTTGCAATATTTTTACTCGGGCTCTAGCCACGTTGATTAGGCGCTAAAGCTATCAATAAAATTCTTCCTACGGGGTACCCATTTCATTTACCTGGGTGGAGATTCATGTCTTGCCATAGGACATAAGTGCCATGGCAGGGATACGAATCCCGTACCATGAGCTTCATAGCCCAGTGACTTACAACTATTCTTATTTGGGGTTTTTAAGTAATCCTTGAAATTGTAACTATGATATTCTTTCTAATAAAAATCAAGAGAATGAGTGAATGATGAAGTTCATGATAATTTCTTACCTTTTCAAGAACTCAACCTTCTTTTCTGTTTGATTCGGGTCTTGTTTTAGGTTCTTCTGTAGGATTAATCGCAGGCATCACATGTGGAGTAGCTTTCTTGTTCTTGCTGTTTCTGATATATCTCGTCTATAGGTATTTATCGAACAGGATTTAAACATTTATCATAGGTCTTTTATCGATTACATGATGAATAGGCATCACTAGAAATACGCAATTTTAACATCTCTATTCATTTTTCGTTGTAAATTGTAAGTAGGGAATTTTGTTTCAATTCCACTCCTCTTAACATTCTTTTTCTTTCTGTAACCTTCAATTTTGTTTTACTCTTAACAATCAAATTTTAGTGGTGGTTCCAATTTGATCTACTAAGATGTTGGAAACTGCATTGCATGTTTTTAGGAGGAAAAAAAAATCGGTTTGTTTTTTAATTCATTTTTTACTTTCTCTATGTAAATCCCTCGTTAAAAGCAAGGAGAAAAAATGAAATAATAAACGTGTGCGACATTTCATTCAAATCAATACTAAAGTTAATCAGAAATAAATGAACTAATTGTCTTCCACAAAACTGTGACTAATTTTTTTTTTTTGAATGATTTCTTTTTTTAATGAACAGGGTAAAACGCAAACCACCAAGGTCTTCTTCCACTGTACCCGTTCAGAATGCTACTGCTCCATCTCTGTCTGTTGTTTACACGGGCGGTGTCCAGCCTGGTGTAGCCACAGCGCCCCATGCTACCATCCCTGTTCACCCGACACCCCGCTCCCACCCTGGCCCATCAGGTGCTATGCCGGGAAATGCCAGTCTTGAGGAAAAGAAGCTGTCAGAGCTTGAGTATGATTACGAGACCACCTTGGACGCGATGAGCGGATCTTCTGGTTGTGGCATCAGCGGCGGCCTATCGTCCGGGGCATCCGGGCGGTCAGGCATATCCAGGATTGCAGGCGGGAATGCCTCCCCGTACACCGCTAATGTTCCGGTACTGAAAAGAGTGATTCAGTCTGAAAAACACATGCAGAAATCGTCCCTTATTCCGAAAGAAAGTTTGGTATTGTGTGTAATTACACAGGAAATACCTACTAAGTACCTACTATTTTTTAAATATTGAGAAAAAAAAATTGAAAATAAGTGGGGTTTTTCAAATTGCATTTAAAAGGCAATTATCGATACAATTTAATATCATTTCAGGTTTTTTATTAATTCTACGCATTTAATTGAAGTTACTAGTTTATTTCTTTGCGTAAATTATTGTAATTTTTTTGATAACTTTGAATAAGTGGTCATGAAAGCTACACTGTGAAACATGACTAATTCTATTTTCTTTTCTTTTCTTACTACGATATGTTACTACGTAGTCAAATACAGCTTTTTGATAAATCATTTATGTCGTAACTTTTTATGGGTCACAAAATTTATCTGGCTTACTACCCTTCCTGCAACTGTAAAAGTATCATAAATTAAGATATGATAACGAAACCAGGACCCTCTTGCATAAAAAGTTGCGATTAAACGCAACTCAAAAAATTAAACGCAATTCGATTTTCAACCAATCAGGATCGAGTATTTGGGACTTGCATTTAATTTTTTGAGTTGCGTTTAATCACAACTTTTTATGCAAGAGGGCCCAGATGTCATAATGACATTTGTCATGTTTCTGAATATACAAACCCAACCTGGAAAAGATACGAAGCTTAATTTTTGACAAATCGTCATATGATAAACGGAGTCTTGACAATTATACCTAGATATTACTTTATTCCTTAAAAGTTTGTTTTTTGTGGATTAATTTGCGGATTACTTTTATCTGCTGTGAATATTTCAATGCGGCGCCACATCGTGTGGAAGATTAAAGTAACTCTCCAAAGCATGAATGTCTTATCTTAATGTATTTAAAAAAATAATAACTTAAAGAACAACATAAATGGTTAACTGCTGCATTTTGTAGGCTCCTCCAGTCCAGAATATGGAGTTCAAGACACAAATGGCCTATATCATTGTTGACTTCTTTATCTTTTAAAGGAAGAAAAGTTAGGAAGATGGGGAAAGAAACCCAAAAAGCAGACGTCCGGACCAATTCGCAACCCAAACAGAGGCCTTGTCAAGTGATAGTAAAAACTGGTGTCCAACCCCCCCCCCCCCCCCCCCCCCCCCCCCACCCCCCGATGCCAGTGCCCCCTCAATGCCTCGGTCCCGTCTTAAAATACTGCGATTGATTCGAATCGATATCAATCGCAACTGCATGTTTGAAGTTTGAAGTTTATTTGTTCCACTTTTACATCAAAACAATGTTTACAAAAATGATTTTACAAGCATATTTGTCCATTTCAAAATATAAGGGTAGAACTCAAATCAAGTACAATGTACAGTAAATAGGTAGAAAGTTAGAGAGATATATGAATGACTGGCAAAAAGAAGAAAAATGTAAAATGTGGGGAGCCTAAATAAAAAGCATAGCTTGTAAATGTGTACTTAAGAGATAGGCTTTCGATCGATTAGGATCAGTAAAAACTTTTTGTAAAGACAGGACCCAGGACTCAAGCTATGCCACTAGCTGTCTTTTACGTACTCTAATGACAAATCCGTTGTAAAAATATTGTCTTAATTATTAACTTTTGCAGAAATGGGGAAATGGGAAAATGACAATATTTTATTTACAATGATATTTTTAATTCGATTTTCAGCAATGAATAGAAATATATACGGTATACAATAATAATGAAACACAGATATTCCAAACATCAGATTTTTAGAGATTTTTATTGGATATGTCCCATTCTGCTTGACTGTTGAACATATTTCTGTTTCAGTTTGGGTGATACAAGGAAATACCAGGATACGATCTCAACAGCTGTAACAAGTTGGGCTTTTTATGAGAATAGGAACGCAGCAATTATTCTGATACAAGCAATATAAATCACTTGTGATCACAGACGTAGGGCACAATTTCGCGGGGGGGGGGGGGGGGTGACGTCGAGATGTTAAAATATCGACTTTCCAGTTTCTTTAATTTACTAACTAGCGAAGCTAGGGAGTGAACTTTTTGCCATATCGTCAAAGTGAAAATGTAATATTTGTTATGAAAATAATATTAAGAAAATTACAAAAAGACGTTGTTGTTGTTGTTAGTGTATTTTTGACGTTCAGTCAAGATTGACTATTTACGCCTAGTCTGATTAATTAAAAGTTGTCTAGTCGGGTTATCTATAATATAGTCCTAGCTTGGAAACTATTTATGATATAGTCCTAGCTTGGAAACTATTTATAATTTAGTCCTATCTTGGAAACTATTTATAATATAGTCCTAGCTTGGAAATTATGTGCGCCTGTGAATTCGCTGATTCACAAGGAGACCACCTTACACTGCAAAAACTAGGGTGTTGAATTAACACCAATCGGTGTTCATATATGACCGTCGGTCATATATGAACACCGATTGGTGTTGATTTAACACCCCAATTTTTGCAGTGTACTGCCTGAATATGAGGAGGAGGGTGCCTGAATATTGGTCAGCCAAAGCACCCTCGCCACGTACGCCTACGACTGTAAATATATCACGATTCTCATTCCACAACACCCTAACCCATAACCTACTGGAACTGAGTGGTTCCTGTATTAAGTCTATGTGAATAAGAGAATCCAGTAGTCAACAGGTTAAATGGGCAACAGCTTCATGAATGCCATTGGGTAGAAAAGGCGTTGTGGAATGGCGTGTGTGATTATAAACATGATAAATAATGGACAGGCCGTTAGTATTTCCTTATTGATAACTGACCAACCGAAATCATATCGTCTTGATGTGGCAAAAATTGAAAAACCTAAATGAATTACAATACATTTTGTAACATTATATGAAGAAATGTCAAACCTAATGATAATGATTACGTATAACTTTCTTTGCTCTTTGCGGAGCATTAAAATCAGGCGCTTTTTGCAGACGCTTACAATGCTGAACTAACCACTGTGACTTTCTCATCCTACTCTAGATTTGTGTGATTCTGGTGATTAGTACAAGACTCAATGAAAAAAAGTTATGGTCAATAAGAAACAGATTCCCGATTCTATTTCTGGAGAAAAAAGCTGCTCCTTGTGTCCAAAGATGGTATCATTATAACTGTTACATATAGTCAGCAGGGAACTCAAAGATCATCCCGTTGTCATTGCTATAATTACAAGCTGGCATCATCTACATAACATGGACTATGTAAGTTAGCAGGATCACATAAAATCTACTCTTGATTAACAGTCAGGGAGATAGCCGAATCGTAGAGCGTCCTGTAGTCGCGCATTTGAGGGTACACTGAAGCGCAAGAGGTTGTTATGTACTGGAGCGAAGCGAACTGGTCACATGTTCTTATTCCAGTCTCTACGAGAATAATTCACCGAAGCGAGCGAGCGAGCGACGAGAGAGAGAGAGAGAGAGAGAGAAAGAAAGAAAGAAATACACACACACACACACACACACACACACACAGAGCTCCGCATCGAGCGGGATGGCGGAGGCCCGCACACAATAACATACACGCAGTTACACACACATGTGCGTGGGTGTGTGTGTGTGTGTGTACACACTGCCAATGCATAGGGCATTACAGGCACCTTGTGTTTCGATGCATTGCTGCAGCAAACTAAGAACGCCTTGAACGAATCTGTGTCACGCAGATTTTAAAAATACATTTTCGAATCGCGTTTTCATCCTTCAATTACGAATTTTTCTCATGGCTTGTGAATCCTGATTTTTTGGAGGGGATAAACTTTATGTACCCATCTTTCATTGACTGAAATTTCAACATCAACATTCTATGAGGGTTTTTTGTGGTGAATGTTTAAAGATATGTTTGTCAAAACGGTGTAGGATTTTCATTCACTTTGTATATGACGATCAACGGTCAGAAAGCGGTGAAAGGTCATGAATGATTCACTGAGGCCAATCGTCCCTATTGTTGGGGACTTTGATCTTTCCCGAAAACTCGGGAGTCTCCCTGACTGATTAAACACTCTCAAGTCAAACTTTGGCGGCGGCCGATCGCCGACCAACGAGTATAAGTTCATTGTCTTTGATCATAGAAGGGTTTATGGTAGCATTACTTCCCCATTGAGTTGCTGATTCCATTATTTCTACGAGGCAGTCTTGTAAGGATGTTCATTGGTTTAAGACTGGATTTGTGATTCCTTGTGGTTTCCGAACAATTTCTGCGTTGTTGCCCAAGAACCAACATTGGACAATTGGCATAATTTGCATATCAGAATCCAATGTGTTGTTCATCTTGTGTCATTAAAGCTGTGATACAACGAAAGGAGGTTCTATTGTATCACAAGGGTGAATTTGCACAAGATGAGCAACACTGTTAGCGTTGGATGCAGCTCGCACATTGTGCGTATTTGTCTTGCGCTGTTTTAAATACATGTGGCCATTTGAATTTATGCAAATTATGCTAAAGAACCAAAGGGTTTTTTTTTTGGCAACAAAGGTGATATTGTTTGGAGATCACATGGGATCACAAATCCACACCAAAAAACTTCAACGGAAAGAACTTTTCTAGGTTCATAAAATGTCAGGTCGACTGAAAAGGGGCGGTATTCTGAAAGCTCAATTAGCGTTCAATTAGCGCTCAATAAGCAAATTGGTATTCTGAAAGCTCAATTAAGTGCCCATTTCTAGTTGGCAGGAGGTGCATTGCGCGTATGCTATGATGCACGCAGAGGTTAAAAGACGAGTTTAAAAAACTCTGTTATCAGTCAGTTACCTTCAAAAGGATAAAAGACCCAACAGGTCTCATAGGTCTTCCGGTTTTTAAAGGGATTTAGACGCCGTATTCAAGAAGACGATGTTGGATGGTGTGATACTGTGCCATCCATACATAGAGTTTGGCCAACTCTGCTCCAGTGAGTAACAATATGGTGGCATGTTGCTTTGTTAGGCAAGCATGTAACAAAGGAATATACGCCACGTTGTGCCCAACTGAAACCGAGTTGGCCAAACTCTGTGTATGGATGGCTCTGGTGTGATACTCGCCGCCATCTCCATAACGAAGATTGACGACGTAAGTCGCATGCAGCTGTCAATCAAAGTGGTAGATCCACCTACGGTGCAGTACTAACAGTGTGTGCTTTGCTGTGTTTATGTAAAGTGAACCAGCTACAATGCATTGCCGTAGAGAATCCGATAAAATGTACGCGTATATATATTGCATACATAGCATGTATAGGCGAAACCGGCCGGCCAGGAACAGCAGCTGAATCATGAGCTGAACTGTGATTGACATTATTTCAGCACACGTACCAAGAGAATCGGTATTATTCGGGCATTCGCGACATGGCATCTGCGTAAGCGTCGAATAATGTTGGTGTCCATTGGGCAACTTGCACTGTCTGCCAGCGCATGCCTTTTGAAAGCGCCCTCTTGAATGCCAGGTCTAAATACCTTTAATGACACAACACTCTTTTATTGTAGTTTTCTTGTAAAAGGTTGCCCGTTCAATCGCAAAGATGATATGTTTGATTAAATGAGAATTACCTTATCCATTTTGATACAAAGGAACAGTCTCAGTGTTGGTTTCCAACGTTTTGTGGATGTTCGAAATCTTGAAAGTCAAATTATCGCAAGACCCTCTCATTTCATTCACCGCGGCTCGCACAGGCAGCGGTTCATTAAGCATTTTTCTATGTTGAATTTGGAGCGCGTATACACAATTTTTCTTTGTTACAGCGCATCTGATTGATGGAAATGGCCTGAAAAGAGGAGGAGCATATTTTGACGAGGCAGGACTTCATTGAGCGCTAAGCGAGCTTTCAGAATACCGATTTGGAGGATATTAGTGCTCAGTTAAATAGGGGACTTAAAAGGAAAGTTAAAAAGAAAGTTAAGTGAGCTTTCAGAATACCTCGCCTCCAGGTCGCCAACCTAGTGTGACGTAGACTATATGGACTATGTTGGTTAATTACGGTATTAGTACCTCGTATAAACTCTTGATTAATACATGCAACATCTACTAAACATGGACTATGTAGGCTAATAGTACCTCTTATGAAATCTTGATTAAACATCTACTGAATATGATGTAAGTTAATAGTACCTCATGTAAATCTTTTTTTACATATGTTTTATTAAATCAATTGAAATGTCAACATTTACAAGTAATTAACGTGATTACAGTGATCAGGAAAAAATACATAAAACACGATAAAAACTACTTTCGAAAAATAAACTCGAGGGCAATTTCAAAGGCCTATTGTACTGCCCATAGAAATCTTGTTCGGATTACGTAATACGCCATTGTAATGTTTGCACATTTCTAAAGGCGATAGACAGGGCTATTGAAATTGTCTTGAGTTTATTTTTCGAAAGTAGTTTTTATCGTGTTATAAACTAAAACAT
This sequence comes from Heliocidaris tuberculata, assembly GCA_025618425.1. Classification (NCBI taxonomy): domain Eukaryota; kingdom Metazoa; phylum Echinodermata; class Echinoidea; order Camarodonta; family Echinometridae; genus Heliocidaris; species Heliocidaris tuberculata. Next base: position 41,732,415 of record CM046838.1, on the reverse strand, counting down.
AGATAAAGGTTGCAGAAGAAGTTATACGAACCTCATGTAAAATCTTGATTAAACACGTGCAACATCTACTAAACATGGTCAATGTAGTTAGTACCTTATATAAAATCTTGATTAAACACATACATCTACTACACACGAACAATGTAGGTTAGAAGTATCTCATATAAAATCTTGATTAAACACATACAGCATCTACTAAACATGGACAATGTATTTTACAAGTTCCTCATATAAAATCTTGATTTGACACATGCAACATCTACTAATCATGGACAACGTAGATTAATTATTAGGATTCTTAGTACCTCATATAAAATCTTGATTAAACACATACAGCATCTACTAAACATGGACAATGTGCTTTAATAGTAGCTCATAATATCTTGATTTAACACATACAACATCTACTAATCATGGAGAACGTAGGTTAATTATTAGTACCCCATATAAAATCTTGATTAAACACATACAGCATCTACTAAACATGGACAATGTACATTAATAGTATACTATTAAAGGGACCGAAAAGTCGCCAATCGTGGTGTTTTGGAGTGCGTTAGTGCGATCTGGCAACACAAAGGTTTCTATCGTGGTGTACTAACGCACGAGGCGTAGCCGAGTGTGTTAGACACCACGATAAAAATCTGCGTGTTGCTGGATCGCACTAACGCACGAACTCACAACCATGTATTAATAGTTTTATAAAACGGGTCTACAATCTTAGTGTTTTCTTACAATCTTAGTGTTTGATCCGGATTAGCCGTGCGTTAGTACCCTCGCCGTGCGTTAGTACTTTCTTTTTGCACGGTCACGTGGTGTTATTTGACCAATCAGGATGGCTACATTCTTGAACCCGTTTTATAGTAGCTCATGTAAAATCTTGATTAAACATACAGCATCTACTAAACATGGATAATGTACATTAATAGTAGCTCATATAAAATCTTCATTAAACGAATGCAACATCTACTAGACATAGACAAAGTAATTTAATAGAACCTCATATAAAATCTTGATTTGACACATGCAACATCCACTAATCATGGACAACGGAGGTTAATTATTATTACCTCATATAAAATCTTGATTACACACATACAGCATCTACTAAACATGGACAATGTACATTAATAGTAGCTCATATAAAATCTTGATTAAACACATGCAACATCTACTAATCATGGACAACGTAGGTTAATTATTAGTACCTCATATAAAATCTTGATTAAACACATACAGCATCTACTAAACATGGACAATGTACATTAATAGTAGCTCATATAAAATCTTGATTAAACACATACAGCATCTACTAAACATGGACAATGTACATTAATAGTAGCTCATATAAAATCTTCATTAAACAAATGCAACATCTACTAGACATAGACAAAGTAATTTAATAGAACCTCATGTGAAATCTTGATTAAACATTTGCATCATTATTACATATAATACAGTATTCTTCATTATATCCCTCATTTAATGGATAATGCCGATGCCGATGAAGAAAAATGTGCTATACCGTGACGTCATTCATGGTATACAGGGGCGGATCTAGCTTTTTATAAAGGGGGGGGTTGGGGGCGGTATGCGAGGGAGCGTAGCGACCGAGCCCGAGCGAGCGGAGCGAGCGAGGGGGGGAGGGTGTGGGAGGGGGGTGTCCCCCCTCCCACAGTAGGGAGAATTTTTGAAAATCTGTGTGTGAAAATGGCGTTTTCTTGCATCTAAAACACCACTATTTTTGGTATAGAGGTCATTGCCAAATTAACCCCCCCATGAAAATTTGTAAAATTTAGTTGTTTGCCCACCCCCCCTCCCTTCCCCCCCCCCCAAAAAAAAAAAAGAAATAATAATAATAATAATAATAATAATAATAAATAAAATAAATACATAAATAGAATAAAATAAAATTACAAGTTACAAAAAAAGATAAGATAAAAAAAAAAATGGTCCCCGGATTTTTTTTTTTTTTTTTTGGGGGGGGGGGGTTGCAACCCCCCAACCCCCCCCCCCCCCCCCCCCCCCCCCTCTAGATCCGCTTCTGGTATAGTGCACTATACCATGAATGTCGTCACAGATATGCGATCTTTTTTTTTTTCTTCTTTCTTTTTTAAATAACACACATGCACACGCTGGCATGAATATGCCTATAGCACTTCATTTATTTGATGTACGATAAAAGAGCAATGTAGATAAAATGCCTTCCTCAAGGGCATGAGTGCTGTGCCGGGGATCGAACGCCCGATCCTCGCATCTCCAATCAAGCGCCTTAAACCACTGGACCACGGCGCCTCCACTCGATCAGTGGTCTTTCATCGATAACGTGTGAAATGTGCTATCGGTATCGACCTCATAGACCACTGTGTAAACCGCAGCACATTTTTATCATTATTTTTCCAGATTCGTTGGAGGGATATAAAACAAATATATCATGCACTGTTTCGAGCCACTAGTGAATTTATGGATTCCTCGGTGACAGAAAAAGCACTATTCTCTTCGGGGCTACGCCCCTCAGAAATTAGTGCTATTCCTGCCACCTCGAAAGCCATAATTCAACTAGAGCCTCTCAGTGCATGGTATATTTGTTTATTATCACCAGATCATGCAGATGAGAAGGTGAGATTCCAAATCTCGTATTTTCGACTTCTTGGGTATCAGAAGGCGAGAAGGCGAGATCCGGCATCTCGTCTTCTCGACTTCTTGGTTCCAAGGAGGCGAGAAGATGAGATTCCGAATTTCGAATTTTCGACTTCTTGGATATGAGAAGGTGAGAAGGCGAGAAGGTGAGATTCCAAATCTCGTAATTTCGATTTCTCGGGTATGAGAAGGTGAGAAGGCGAGAGTTTAGATCTCGTCGAGTCGATTTCTTGGGTATGAGAAGTGAAGAAGACGAGATTTGGAATCTCACCTTCTCACTTTCCTGGACTCAAAGAAGTCGAGTTGAAGAGATTCCGGATTTCGCCTTCTCGCCTTCTCGGACCAAAAAAGGTCGAGAAGACGAGGAATCATCTCGTCATCTCGGTGGCACTTTTAAGCTTCCGTACTATGATGCACGCTTGTGGTGTGCGCTCAGAAGTTAAAAGACTAGTTTAAAGAGTTTGGGTATTCTGAAAGCTCTGTTTATAGCAGTCAATTACCTTCAAAAAGATAAAAGAGTCCTCCGGTTTTTAATGACACAGCACTCTTTTATTGTATTTTTCATGTAAAAGGTTGCCCCGTTCAATCACAAGGATGATGATTATGTTTATACGTCTTTAAAATTCTAAACCATTTAGCTCCTGAATATCTAATAACACACTCAAAATATATACACCATCTCGCAATCTTCGCTCAACAGCTGACAATGTAAGCTCGTTATTCCCTAATCCAGACTCTCATCAACCGAAAAGCGCTTCTCAGTGGCTGCATCAAAAACGTGGAACAATATTCCACTCTGCATCAGAGAAATAACTTGTCTTGCCACTTTCAAAAGATCCCTTAAAAACATATCTCTTTCCCCAGTAATACGTTTTAATGTAATCTCTTACTTTTTTGAGTCTGTCTCTTTGCTGAAGCTGTTGTCTTTTCTTATCAAATGTGTATTTTTTGTAAGCGCTATGGTACTTTCTGTTTTTAGCGCTCCTAAATATTCATTATTATAATTATTATTACTTTTATTATTATTATTATTATTATTATTATTATTATTATCATTATTATGTTTGACTAAATGAGAATTACCTTATCCATTTACAGCTAATTTATCCATTGTAGCAATCCATCAAACGTAAGATAACTGCATCATATGCAAGCAGAATATCATACAATCGTTTGGTATCACTTTTTAAACTTCTCACAAAATGAAGATTTAGAGCCCTGTCGGGAACTTCATATTTTTTTACATCTAAGTTATCGAACGTAGCCATCCATCAAAGATAAGAAAATAGCATCATTTGCAAGACAAAATATCATCTGGTATCAAGTTTTACTTACAAGTTTGCTGACATCTTCTCTCAAAATGAGGATTTCTAGACCAATTGTTGGTAAGTTCATTTTTCTCGAAAACTGACGCAAAAAGTAGCAAAATTTGCCGATCGTTTGTCAATATCTTCATAATGTATCACCCAATTCAACAGAAAATACCATCCCTAGGTAATTTTAGCTTCCTCTATCAAATGGTGCGATCAGATTTTCGAAATCTTTTCTCGTTTCTGAGATATTGCCCTATGCGAGAACTTAGGTCACGCGCGAAATATTGTCACACCACCGTAGTAGTAGTCGTGGTAGAAGTAGTAGTAGTACTAGTAGTAGTAGTAGTAGTAGTAGTAGTAGTAGTAGTAGTAGTAGTAGTAGTAGTAGTAGTAGTAGTAGTAGTAGTAGTAGTAGCAATAGTAGTAGTAGTAGCAATAGTAGTAGTAGGACTATGGGTTTTCTTGTTTATAAGCATAATTAACATGAATTCCTAGTAGGCATGAGGTGTTTGATATAATTAAAATCAAGACAAAACAAGCGAGTACATGCATTTAAACTCAGCAAAAAGAGAAAGAGGACACTCTTTACTGTTCAAAATGTTCGTATACATGTAAACCGTCAATAAAATATAACAGAATATACATCAAACTGAAGAAAAATTAATACTCTAAAAACATTAATTAAGATCAAGTTTTGCACTTTCACACTTGGATGGGCACATTCATTTAACCCGTCAGAAGGTCTGATTAAGAAAATTGCAAAAAATAGAGCAGGAAGCGAAATAAGTGTTGATGAGCATTTCCATCTTGTAGAGTCGAATTAAAAAAACGAAAACAAATATCGCGAGAAACACTTGAATTTGTTCTGGAGTCCTGGGACTACAGTTGACAGCTTGAACTCAATCCTCCTCATTATTTCAGATTTTTTTTTTTCACTGTTGAATAAGAATGTCTTATACAGATGCACATGTTCATTAACGTTTGAATAGCTATTTGCTTCATTTTTTGTCATGAATACCAAACTTTTTATAGAACCCAGAATATATCAGCAAAACTTAAATCAGTATGCTCATATGAATGTAAAAATTTGTGTAGGCCACACTGCCCAAAAGGGCGATTCCGTGCAGAGTGTCCTGTACGACATATGAAATTTATCCATATATTCCACCCATATAATAGATAATGTGGTGTACTTCCATCATTGTTAAATTCAATTCAGAACAACGTTTATTTCATTTTCATTTGTTACATACTTGAAATTACAAGCAATAAAAACGTTAAGAAAACAACTGAAGGAGGCAAGGTCCCTAAAAAGCATAACAGAATTGTTGCGATTGGGGATGCCGGTTTACAAGTACTACAAAACATATAAACAGATTAAGTACACTGTACGAGAGATATATACAATATAAAGTAGGATTGAAAGTGAAAGAGGAGGGGGCAGAATGAAGTAAAGAATTCGACTGAAGATATGATGCCATTTCGGAGCGCCTGATATTATTAAAATAATTTTTTTTTCGAAAACTGTTTCCCCAAACAATGTTACATTATGTAGAAATAAACAAGTGAGCAATAAAGCGTGCGAAGTACATTATTTCGGAGAAAAATTGCGAGACTGTAGATTATACCAACACTCTTTGTCATTTTACATTAAGCAACATGAATATGAGTCTTCCACGATAAACGACCATCAATATAAACTCCGAGAAACTTAGTTTCTTCAACTCGAGGTAGGACCACATCGTGCAGTTTTCTCTCTTTATGGTCTAAGTCAGTCGTTCTGGTGGAGTTGCAAAATGGTATGTAGTTGCATTGGGGGGGGGGGGTACTTGTTTTTCCGAAGGTTCGTTTTTCCGAAGGTTCATAATTCCGAAGGTTCGTAATTCTGAAAATACAATAGAGCCCTACATAACTTTTCGGAATTACGAACCTTCGGAAATATGAAACCTTTTTCATTTTCGGAATTATGAAACCTATTTCATTTTTGGAATTACAAACCGTCGGAGTAACGAACCTTCGGAAAAACGACATGTAACCGTTGCATTTCTTAAGGTTAACAGAAAGTCTATTCGCTGAAAACCAAAATTAAGACATTTCAAGTTTGTCACTGACCATTTTGTACACGTTTTCTAGATCATGATATGAATATCTTCAAAATACATCATGACTCATAGCCGTCCTAACAATCAACCTCGTGAAACACGACACGTAATTGGCAAGAAGTCTGATTTTAAAATGTATTACTCTCTGCTTTACTCTGTGGTAATAATTCTTTACCACATCAAGATGGCCGTCATTTGAAGCGAGAATATGAGATAAGAAGTCATCGTTGTTGCCAATAGGAAAATCTAGTCACAGACGAATAAGATGCTTAACAACACCGAGATGAAATTTGACTGAAGCAATATGACATTGTGTGATCCTATCATTATCAAAATTATCACACCCTGCTTCCTGAATATAATGAGATACTTTGAGCCATCGAGATGGCCTTCTTGCGAAGCAGCATAAAGTGGTGCAACCATTATCATCATCCTCATCCCACTCTCCCCCATGACTTTTGAGATAATTTATAACATCTAGATGACCTATCATGGAAGCAAGATGAAGTGGCGTCATCCCATTGTTACTTACCTGTTTGCATTCTGCTCCCTGGCTAATGAGATACTTTACAATATCGAGTTGACCCTCGCGCGAAGCAGTATGAAGTGGTGTTGTTCCATCGTTCTTAACTCTATCGCACTCTGCTCCCTGACTAATGAGATGCTTTACAACATCAACATGGCCCTTGCGGGAAGCCTCATGAAGTGGCGTGGCTCCATCATTAGCACGCCTATCGCACTCTACTCCCTGGCTAATGAGATACTTTACAATATCGAGTTGACCCTCGCGCGAAGCAGTATGAAGTGGTGCTGTTCCATCGTTCTGAACTGTATCGCAATCTGCTCCCTGGCTAATGAGATACTTTACAACATCGAGATGACCCTGTTCTGAAGCAGCATGAAGTGGTGTGGATCCAGTATTAGCATGTCTATCGCACTCTGCTCCCTGGCTAATGAGATACTTTACAATATCGAGTTGACCCTCGGAGCAAGCAAATTCAAGAGGTGTGTATCCATAGTAATCACGCCTATTACACTCTGCTCCCTGGCTAATGAGATACTTTACAACATCGAGATGACCCTGCTCTGAAGCAGCATGAAGTGGTGTACGACCGTCATTTTGAGCTTTGTTCACGTCTGCTCCTGCACTCACTAGACATTCAAGAACACCAAGATGACCTTTTAATGAAGAAACAGACAGAGGTGAGCGGCCTGCTTCGTCACAACTGTCCAGTTCTACTCCCTTGCTAAGGAGATCACGTACAATATCGATACGGCCATTTACCGATGCTTGATGAAGCTCAGAAGTGCATCCTTGGTTATTCAACATGAATGAGTTTATTATCGCATCCGAAATTGCACAACAAAAATTCACAGTAGAATCCATCCACTTTCGATATTCGTCTGTTGAAGCAAACAGTCGGGTATTTCCGTTTGTAAAATGCGCCATGTTTGTTACTGTTTGTGTATGGTTGCTCTCGCTAACTTGTTTCAGCACGATATCTTCTTCGTAGGTGTATACAAAGGATATGCAACTGCAACATTTGTATTCAAAAACCTGAAAATAAATTTTTAAATAAGAGAACTTTTAGGAAATGTTTAAGTCGTGAAGATTTTCTTTAAATCTTCAGTTTCTTCTCTTGACGTTTTAACTCGGGCTTAGTGTGAAAATTCAAAAAGGTGTGGATGCTTTAATACTGAACTCCGCACTTTTAATGCATTGGAAATTTTCTTCATATGTCTAAGATCTGCTGCGTAAACCATGTATATGTTCGTATCTTTCGGCTTGTACTTCCTTTTTGTCATTCAATATGAATCCAGTAACTTAATCTTTGATAAAACACAATCCATGAAACAAAATAATGACGCTTCATTCAACCGAAGGACCTTACAACGAATTCAACCTTTGTCGCAGACCGTGTACCAGTCTTCTTTGCTTTTAAATACATTTAACTATGTGTTTAATAGGCAATTGTAAGGTAGCTCTAAATCCTAGATAATTCTCTGTTTGTCCTCCAAATGATTTAATTCGTGCAGGTTCGAATCCAAATCCCTGCCATGATAGTTTCTGGTGAGCAGATTTGGATAATGTAAGACACTTCTCCAAAAATGTTCTTTCCCCGACTTGGAAGTTCGACTATGCAGTCGAATACCATCAAGTGCAGATAAACGTAGTGCTACGATCCATTGATCACAACGTAGCTGCATGCGTCCAAAGCTTTGACAAATAAAGTAATTTATCTATCAGCTAGTAGATCCTTTTATGCAAAGTCTCTATTTATCATTCTGCAACTTGGCATAAAGGATCTTAAGAGCGGATGCACATAAATAGAAGCATTTCAACCAATCACATTATACCAACTCATCCTTTTATTTCCTCATTGTGTCTGATACGAGGAAAATACGTGATTTCATCTACTCTTTGTATTTCATTTATCGCTACGAGTACTCGTCGCCAACAAATCTGGATTTGATAATGTAAGTACAACCTGGAAGTATGATGAGATCCTGTTCGTCTTACGGATATACAGACAATTACTAACAGGACTTCGAAAGTATGTTTGACGGGGGGTACGGGGAAAGCACATGCCCCCTCCTCCCCTCCCCCCCCCCCCCCCCCCCTCATCGAATGAAGATGAAAAAAAGGAATGAGAAAGAACAGGAGGAAAAGATTGCACTTGCTGTTGGGTTCTCCATCCTTCCAGCGGCTGTAATCGTGCGGGTCGGGCCCATCGGTATTGACCCTTGAAGGGCCGCCGTCTTCCTCCTGGTGAAGTCCTATATCCATACACCGTTGAGTGGATTGTGGTCGTTTCCGGGACCCTCGGAGGAAAAAAAACAACAAATAATGCCTCGGTCAGACATTACATAAAGCCTAGCCATGTAAACGCCACGCATTGCCAGTTTTATTTATTTTTATTTTTTTAATTAATACGATGCCGTAAACATTCCTCGTAAAAATTGGCCGTATCCGCCAACGATCAATTGGAACCATTGCAGTTTTCACAGGACACGCAACATTTGCGGAAGAAAAAAATGCAGCTTAATAACACTTATGCTAGAATATCCTGGACAAACTGACCAATTATCGATGACCAGTATTCATGGATGTTATTCTGCTATATATTATGTGCGCATATAGTGTCTTATATAGTATAGTGTCCTATGTAGTTTTCGCACTAGATAACTGCCGGGATAACTGGCTTTTATACATGTACAACTCATAAATCAAAGAGACAGTACTTTACCCTAGTCTTATCCCGATGGTTTGGTGGTTTATTTTACCTGACTGCCAAGAAAGTACGTGTGTGCTTGTAAGTAAGCAACCAGGGGACCGAGGGCTTTGAGTCCTCTCCGAGGGACTTGGTGATGAGAAATGTTGCCTTACCAAAGGGTACTAGCGCATCCACTTGGTTATGAACCCGGGTCCTCCCAGTTACGAGACCACTGCTCTACCAATGAGCTATCGCGCCTACTTATCAATGCAGTATCATGAATTACGTTTATCATGAATAACATTGAAGAATATTATTCCTCTTTACCTGTAAATCAGGGCCCCTTGGTCGACAAATAAATAAATAAAAATCTACTGCATTGTCTCCCTATCAAAGGAAGTAGCTTAATGTCGTCTTTCAGATGGAGATGTTAATGGTCGTTGCCCAGATGTAACTAATCATATCCGATCGATACACGTCTGTAAAAATCCAGTCAAACACACACGCACACACGCTTCCGAAAATCCACACACGCATATATATATGTATGTTTTCATCTCTAAATACAATATGATAAAAATTGTGTTTATTTGTTTGGTTCGAATAGGCGCCTCTCCTCGCTTCTTTTGTCCCCTGATTTTGGTGCGTAGGGGTGAAGAATGATTATAGGATGGTTGGAATATACCTTATAAGTGTCTCAGTGTCATCATTATTTAAAATGTTAGACTAAGAGCGTGTGTTAACAGATCTTTCAGATTGAGGAAACGTACACAAAGATCACCTGCAGGGATCGGGAGGGCCAGGGCAGGAGGGCGATCACTGTCGTGCTCACACCGGCTCACACAGACAATGCGCTCTCTTTCATGCTGTAGTCTGCAGACTTTGAAATACCCCCCCCCCCCCCCCTCTCTGTCTCTCTCTTTCTCTCTCTCTCTCTCTCTATTCTTTCTCCCTTATTTCCTCCATCCTCTCTCTTTGTATAGCTTTCTGTTTCTCTCCGTGTCTTCTCTTTCACTCTCCATTATAACACAATGGAAATGCTATGCGATTTTCACACGTTTGAAGCGAGCGAAATGTATCTTAAATAATTTTTAATGTGATGATACAAGCCACCTCAATGCATTTTCCCCTTCAAAATGAGAAAAGGGCAGGAGATGGCATCAATTTCATTATATAACTGAAGGGAAAATATCACTTTTCATTTGTTGAAATATTATGTCTGCCATTATGAATAATATTGTGTAATTTCGGTCATAATTCTTTTACGGTCATTGTCAAAATGAGATTTGGAACAAGTTATGAAGGTTTTGTTGTACACTTTGGATACTACTTGTTACCTTTTAATTGGCAGAAATATGACAAACCTGTTTTATAGGAAATTAGATGTACATGTATGTCGTAACTTTTTTTTTTTAATTGTCTATTTGCTGAATTTAGTGGGGTAAAGCCATGAGTGTTAAGTGGGGGAAAATCATTAGGGTCACCCTCATTTTGAAATGAATTTGTTTAACGTCGCTTTCTGCAACTTGAAACAACAAAATAATGCATAGGCCATGAAGAATTATACAAGAAACTATTCTTCTACCAACTGACATTGATATCTATCATGCATTCTAAATCTAGTTATCTTAGATCAAAGAAGAAGAAAAAAATGAACAAAACGCTTTATCCTCAAACTTTTAACATGATTGAATATCTTGAAACTAAACATGACTAGGTGAATAACCATAAAAGAATGGTAGCGCGCCCTTGGATGTTCACGGGCCACTGCTATTGTGCGTGTATGTATTGTGACTTCTTTCCAAATTTGGAGATTTGAGATCGTAAGGCTGCGGTGGTCTTTAGCAATCTGGGACTTGTTGTGCTTGCATCTTGCAAACGAAGGTCATCTCCTCGCCGCATTTGTAGTCGTTCCAGTCTTGCGTTTTGTCAGAATCGTCGCTGAAGCGCCAGATGTGGGCACAGTCCTCAAGGCCTCTTTTGTCATTAGGTTCTGGCTTCCTCCAATTAGTGAAATCACCTTGCTCGAACCCATCTGTATTCACCCAGGGTCCATCATCCTCATCTTGGTGAAGTCCAAACCACACCCCGTATACATTTTGGCGATCCGATTCCTTGAAAAAATTGAAGAGTCACAAAAAGCATGATTACATGTATTTTGGGGGGTCATTTTTTAGATCAAAACGAGTCACGCTTTCACGACATGACGAAAAAACGTTTGAGGTGATGATTTACAGCTATGCGGCACTTTATCGAGACCCTGATATCTGCTGAATTTTCGTAACGGTTTACTCAACATGAATTTGTTTCATTTACGACCATTTCACGCCAAAACTAAAAACCCGAAATACCCTCAGCCAGGTTAAGAACTGCTCTATACGAAGGGCAAATGTTTGATAAGTGTTTTTTCTTTGTTTACCATTTTTACTATATGATCACGTCATCATTCACAAAGTTAATAATGATTTTAAAAAGAAATCAACAGTGTTGTTCCCAAGGCTTTCCACGATTTCGTTCTGAAAACTCAAATTTGGGGTAATATGAATAAAGACCTACGCTAACAGTTGGTAAAAAGTAACCATGTAATCTTTTCTTTAAATGTGTATCAACATTAAACAAAACAGTCCGCCATGTTTCATTTCATTTTTTTCCAAAAATATGAAAGTGCTTCATAAATTATACAAAATACTGTTTAAATAAGTTAAGAACTCAAAATTAGTACCAGTAGTTTAGCATCTCAAGTGCAAAATAAAGTGCGAAATGAAATCTTCATCGCGAATTCTTAATGATTGAAGTTAACACCCCACTGGAGTCACATGACTATTATTGACTAGTGTTTTGATGGTAATTTTGAAATGTTTTCTTCAGTATAATATACAAATATCATTCAATGAATATCGACGACAAACATTTAGTCGTCTAATTTCTCACTGAGATGAAAAGAAGGTGTTTCCCCTAGAATATGTATATAGGTACGAATTATTGGACAAGGAACCTAGTACTATGCAAAGCAATATTCAAATTTGCTGAGAGAAAGGCAAGTTAATAACTATTTCATTTTTCTCCAAACTAATACAACTTTATTTAAGTAAACCACAAACTTATTTTCGTGCTTTGAATTTACCTATAATATAAATGTTATATATATATATATATAATGTGAGAAATCAATTGAATTGAATGAGAGAAATAATTTGCGTAGATAAATTCATTTTCCTCCTTACTGACTTCCTTTTTGTGGAAATAACTGCAGGGTTTGCAAAATCTGTCTCTGCCGGGAGTCGAACCCGGGTCTTTGGCACTGTACGCCAAACGCCTTAACCACTAGACGACGGAGGCGGGTTGAGTGGTATTCGGCTACACCAGGTACAAACACCGACAGGCAGCCCTTGCAACCCTTCGCACTTAATTTATTCCTTTTCTTTGAGGGACAGGGGAGTATTGAACAATGAAAAGCCGCATGCCTAGCTAGATCCATGGCGGATTCATGTATTGGAATTAATTAATTATTTACAATGTGTGAGAAATTTGTTCTAATACTATAGCATCGGCAACTCTCGTGGGTAAATTTACATAATGTGAGAAATCAATTGAATTGAATGAGAGAAATAATTTGCGTAGCTAAATTCATTTTCCTCCTTACTGACTTCCTTTTTGTGGAAATAACTGCAGGGTTTGCAAAAACTGTCTCCGCCGGGAGTCGAACCCGGGTCTTTGGCACTGTACACCAAACGCCTTAATCACTAGACCACAGAGGCGGGTTGAGTGGTATTCGGCTACACCAGGTACAAACACCGACAGACAGCCCTTGCAACCCTTCGCACTTAATTTATTCCTTTTCTTTGAGGGACAGGGGAGTATTGAACAATGAAAAGCCGCATGCCTACCTAGATCTAGCCTCTAGCCGAGGCCTCTTGCTGCAATCCCACATTATGTAAATTTACCCACGAGAGTTGCCGATGCTATAGTATTAGAACAATTTTTTCACACATTGTTATATATATATATATATATATATATATATATATATATATATATAAATATATTTTTCATTTTTCATTTCATTCATCAAGCTTTAATTGAGTAACATTCATTATGGCATAGGCCTAAGCTACAAAGTTGTTTTGTGTAAGATCGGTAAGAATGTGTGTATGAAAACAATAAAAACACAAAATAAAATTAAGATGTTTTTGAAAGAAAAGTATTATACATGAACAGCCAGAAACCACTTTATTTAAGGAGAAGGGAAGACAGAATGAAACATTTAAAAATATATATATATATTTTGGAATTTGGTTATACTATATAACACGGACGAGACCGAACTAGACCTGTAACATTTACACACCAAACAAAAAATTACATTGCCAGCAATGGCGAAGAATGGGTCGGTTTGGCGGTGAGACTGAGAACTTAAAACCCACCTTCCAATCCGGATAGTCCTCGACGCTAGATCGGAACAACTCGTACACGAAATTGTTTTCTTCCATGTCAAGGATGGAGGTCAGGTGTCCAACATGCCCCTTGAAGCTGACTTCATTGCACAGATCCTCAGCTTCATACCACGACACCCTTGCGCCGAGGTAACGGTAGCAGTTCCCCCGGTCCTCGTGCCAGAACGTCGGGCAGATGTAGCCCGTGTTGCCGATGGTCTCCATCAAGGCCAGTACGGTGATCAAAATGAGCACTTTCATCATGTCTTGCTGTGGAAATGTGATAGAGATGAACAAAAGATGGTAACAGTTTATTTACCCTAGATGTTATGGGCTGGTCAGACCTGATCTATAACAATAACGATAAACTATATCGTAACGATAACGTTAAAGATAAAATTGGTCCGATCTGAACGATTTTGGAAAGTATAAAATCGTAGGGGTTCTGTCCGTTAAACCTATGATTAAACCTTATAGACACTACCAACATTTCTCCTACATGGTTAGGAGGCCTACCAGCTGAGATGACGTTTCATTAAAGGAGGGGAATGATTGGCTCACAAATATTATCGTTGAGGTCTGTGCTAAGAAAAATGCTCGCCAAGCGATCCGATCCTAACGAGACGATAAAATCGTTCAGGGGGGCTCATCTAAATAGCATTATATCGTTGAGGTGGGACCTACAACGATTTTCAAAGCCCATTCCTCATAAACAACAAGGAAGCGATTTGGAAACGATTTGTCGTTATCATTCAGGTCTGACCTGAGCCGTTTAGCTTCTCATAAATATCATTAGGACAGTAATAAGGGTACATAAGAAATATCTTAATAAATATCAATTTATTCAGATATTAAAATTCATATCTTGATCAAAATCTAGATATATTTAAGCCTACAAAATATTGTTCGATAAATCAAGACATTAGTTTTACGTCCTACCGATCCCCTTAACAAGATTGTCGACGTGTCGTTAACTTCTCCAACAGTTGTGCAGTCTTGAGCAATTGTAGAGATGATCACATCCGTAGAAGATGAGTGGAGCTTTAGAGGTAACGGACGTTTATATCATATTCAGTCGCTAGTGTGTAAATTCCGTTGAGCACATGCGCGTTTTTTTTCGTCATCAATATTCTGCACGTGACATCGAAAAAGTGCTCTATGCCATCATTTAACATGATATGCTGCACCTTGATTTTGAGAAAAACATGAACGAAAGAAACAGATATCGTCTGGGTAATTTAATAAATTGATGCATTTTTCCCCCTTCAAATTGTGAATCATTTTGTCGATACACAGCCCTCGGTGACAGTAATACTAAGTAAATTTATCTTGGAAAAGAAACTTTTCTAAATGAGATCATTTAACCATAATATTGCCTTCCCTGTTCTGACAATTAGAAGCAATGACAGATAATTAATGCCTCGGGGGAAAAAGACTTAAGCAATGAGTTTCTATATCAATGGCGCATGGGTGTTTTGTGAACATCTGTTACAGTATTATCACAAAACGCGCATGCGCTTTTTGTAATTATACTGTAACAGATGTTCAGCACTTGTAGCTTGAAATTGTGTTGCCTTAAATGGTGTGAAACTTAATGGTAAGTAATGGTAAGTAATCGTAAGTCATCTCGGTTACACAAGATTTCGATTCTAAAATTAAAAGAATATAAAACCCTATTTTTCTATAAATAGAAAAAAACACAACAGCGGAAGAAACCAAAAATAAATGCACCTACATTGACGCTGAATTAAGGGCTTAGTTAAAATTTAAAAGTGGAAAGAAAATATACATTAGATGTATTACTCTTTTAAGGACATTGCAAATATGCTCAATTTTCTTGCCACAGCCTTCTAAAACTCGCTCAATAGGGACGTAGTATGGGATGGAAGGGGGCTGGAGTATGAAAATGTCAGTAAATCCAGGCAGGAAAATAAATCATTTCATCTCCTTTATCGGGGGAATTGTGAGATGAATTAACCCCATCCCCAAAACAGTAACAAAAACAACAATCCACCAAAATGATGTGCGCATGTGTGTGTGTGTGTGTGTGTGTGTGCGTGTGTGTGCGTGTGTGTGTGTTTATTACAGGGGGAAAGTGCCCATATGCCTCCCTGCATCCACCACTAAGGCAAAGTGACACCGTCTTTTGAAAACAGTCCTATGCTGTTAAGGATGGGTTAACCTTTTTACTTTGTGACCGTCATGAAAATAATTGTAATCTCTTGCAGCCTACACCGATATATACAATTCACATAACTACCTGAAAGCTTCGTGATATTTCCAGTAAAGCACTCGTATCCACGTATAGTGCTAAAAGTGCTAAAAGAATTAAAAATGCAATTATCAGACCTAATTCAAATCAAAATGCCCCGAAAAGTGGGTCGTTAACACTTCTAAAGTTGGGAAAAATCTTTTGTTTGAAAGTCTGTTTGTTATTGTTGTTTCTTTGTTGTTGTTGCTTTGTTGTTGTTTTTTTTGGGGGGGGGGCAAATTATTAAATTAAAATTTTCCCCTTTTATGATAAATTGGATGTAACATCCATTATACTACAGATGTTTAATTCATTTCATTTAATTCGGTTTTCATGTAGTGTAACGTGACTCTAGATTCAAAGGGCTTGGCAAAACAGCTCCGAAATACCGTTCCTTAAACGTATCATTTTCTTAAATTAATTATCTACAATTAAATTTTGTGAAGTCATGTTATATTACAACACATGTATGTTGAACATCTTTCATTTTACTGAAATATTTATTTCGCTTGTTACTATAGATTCGATGGGTTAGGCATAGCAGTATAGAGATACAGGAACACGTGTCACTAAATAAATAACTAATTTACACAAACTTTATTGCTATTATTTTTTTTTTTTTTTGTATCAAGAATTCAATCTCGTGAAACCGTGTAATATAGCTGGTACAACACATGCTTAATTTGTTAAATTATTGTTTTATTTAACTAAATCTATTTCAATTACTATAGGGAGTATCATCGTTGTAAACTTTAAAGTTCAGGCAAAGCAGTATCAGAACCGTAATCCGACATCACTGTGTATAGTTTTAGAGAAAAGGTTGAGTTCTGTAAAAGTGAATATTTTTAGAGCTTCCTTAATCGTTTTATGTCTATGTGGAAGAGTATAATAGTATTAATGGCCCCGGAAAAGGATTACTCTTCAAATGCCCTTATATTAGAAATGTGACAAGAAATAGCAGAAAAGTTGAGACCAAACTTTCATGCCAAATATATGTATAGTCCCATATGCACATTTCTGTGTGCATGTGACTTTCAGCAGGACTGAGTCAGTTCTTTGTCATTTTAATAATTCCAAAACCTCACGCTGTACACCCATGCTTATGTATATACTGTCATAATCAGCCTTTTCTAATAGCGTCTAGACAGTTTCTTCCACAATGTAATCGCTGGAGTAGAACTTAACATTATCTTTCAACAAAACGTGAAATGTTTATGAATATATAAACATATAACTGTGTCAAGAAATATTTTATTTCTATAATATGATTCCATGTTGTTGTATCGTTACCAGGGAATCTAAATATTGATGAAAACGTTCTTTTTTCATTAATAAACTTATGAATTTAATTTTGAGTCAATAAAGGTGGAAAATGGGTCATGTGAAAATGAGAAGGATAGTCTATACGATATATATATATATATAAAAAAAGAAATATAGAAAACATCTGTTTCGATACAAAATAACATGTAGGTCGTTGTTTTATGAAATGAATTAATGATTGTGTTGTAACCGTACGCTTAATGTTACAAAAATTCATGAAATCGAGTAGTTGACAAAGCAAATAGTATTCGTTACAACTACAAACACGTGAGTAGACAAAATATAGGCCTATTAATAGTGTTTTGCCAAACTTCTAAAAGTTATTATTAGCCTAATTAAAAAAGAAAAATAAATAGATTAAAAAACTGAGATATATCTTATATCATTATGTCACATAGCTTCACGAAATACGAGAATTAAAAAAAAAAAAAAAACATGCACAGCGAAATAATTGTTTCAATACTATTTTATCCATTCTTCGGAAACTAAAATAACGATACACTAACTAACAGAAAATTCAAATTAGAGGTACAGTTTAGTATATTTCAGGCTATGAAGAAATATTAACTGAATTAAATAACATCAGATGGAAGGTCTCTTTCAAAAAAAAGATGAATGTCAAATATCACATTTCCATTTTCTTGGGTTTCGTAAACACAATTGGTTACCAGATGATGTCTGTTTATTTTCTTCATGATTTTTTTTTAAAACCCTTTCGAGACAATTGACCACATTTTGTGGTTAGGCTCAATAACTTTTGATTCAGAGCTTTAAAAAAAATATACCAGATGTATGAGTACAAAGAGCAACAATTTCAGCACACACTACGTATATTTCTGTTGCATGACCATACTGCATTTGATGCCAGGAATTTTAAAAACGAGAATAAGCTTTAAAATCCTTAAATTGGCAAAACATTGAGAGGTTCAAAATCATTGTTTTTTATCAAAATTGGCAACTTTTTCAACTTTTCAACAAAATTACTAACAATGTATATTGTTTTCAAAAACATTACATCTTACTAGAACCATGTAGCACTAAAAGCAAAATATTATTGTTGCCAATTTGAAGAACAAAATGTGATCATTTTAGCCTTTAAATAATTCCTGTCCTGAAAGGGTTAATGGAGATGCGGCTCGTTTAGTGTTCAGTGATGTAATAGAGCATCATTTCGATGTCAATTGCAGAATACTGATGCAAAGAAAACGAGCATTCACATACTGCAACTGAATATATAGAAGTTCATTACTACCATCTGACCATGAAGCTTCAATTGTCTTCTACAAGTTGACGCTGTTATCATCTCTACAACTGCGCAAGACTGCAAAACTATAAGAAAAACTCAACAACACTTCCTCACTGACGACAAGGGTAATAACAATAATAACAATAGTGGGTTCTTGTATAGCGCACATGTCTGTCAAACTTGACACTCCTGGCGCTCCACAATTATTACCCTGGCTTTAGCATGGCTGCACTTATGGCGCTCTAGCATTTTAAGGAATTAATGTCTGCCAGGTACCCATTTACCTCACCTGGGTCGAGTGTGGCAAATGTAGATTAATGTCTTGCCAAAAGACACTAGTGCTGGGCCAGGGATTCGAACCCCGTATCTTTTGGTTCACAGTCCGGGGACTTATCCACTAGACCACAACACCTCTACATTAAGATGTAAGATGTGAACAGTGGCGTAACTAAACCTTGGCATCAAGAGGGGCAAAACCTCCGAGGAAATGGGGGAAAGGGGAGCACAATGTATACTTTTCTTTCAAAAGGGGGGGGGGGGGACACGGCCCGGGATTGCCCCCCTAAATCCGCCACTGATGGAGAGGACCTTTTACAGAGAATTTTTCATGAACCCGATAATCTAATTTTTGTTGTCAAAAGTTATCAGGGGGCACTCTGCCCCCCCCCCCCGTCCCCTTTGGTACCGTAGTGGATGTGAGGTTATTTTAGAATTTGATCGAAATTTAAAGTTTGTGTGGCTGATCAACGATTCTCTTTCCTAGGGAAGTAAGGATGCATTTTCGGTCAGTATTGTTTGCCTGTCTGCAAGCAAAAGAAAAAGAGAAGAAGAAGAAGAAGGAGAAAACGGAGGAGAAAAAGAAGGGGGAAAAAACCCCAGCGGATTTTCAAGTGAATTTTTGGTCTAAAATTTCTGCCGGGGACAAAGTGAGGGAACACTTTAAATTTTTATACTTGATGTGTACTTAAGTTATGACAGATTGGATTTTGTCGTTTCCCCCGTGGCCCTTCCCTGTAATCCGGCACTGTATTCCTGTTTTATTTCGATTGCAAAGCCCATGATACATTATTGTATATACCTCATCACTGACCGCCCAGTTGATTTAAGAGACATTATATTTCCGTATTCTGCTAAAATTTAAAGCCAACCCTAGGTCTACCGTCGAGTTCTAGCACGGAAAATTAGACCGTGTTCTAAATTTTCCTGTTGTTAAACATTACTTTAGACGGAGTGAATTAGGGCCATTCTTTATAAAGTGAAACAAACGGTCACACACGTGACCATCTAATTTTGCCTCATTGCCGGAAAATCAAATTACATGTTATTGATTTTTTTTTTTTTTTTATATCACCAATTTCTGACATGAAATAGTTTTCCTTTTCTTTGACAAGAAAAAAAAAAATCATTTCCCAATCATAATACAGAGACTTTTAAGAACGCACATTCTTGAGTGGTCACACTAAATTTTCACCTCTAAAAGAAAAGAATGCTTTACTCATTTATGGAAATTTTCTTTCGAACTGTCAGAGCAATCCCATGATACAGCAATAAAAAGTGGAAACTTGCACTCCAAGGGAAATACGAGAAAAGTAGATTTTAATACCAACAAGTTCGACCCTTTTTCATGCGAGGTCACACATGTGACCGACCTAATTTTGACCTCTGAAAGAAAATGATATACGCTCATTTAAAATGAATACCCTCCGTCTGTTGGGGGTAAGATTGTTATTTAAAAAATAAAAATGAGAGACTTCTAAAACAAGACAAATACTGAGAAATTAGGTTTAAATGAACTATTTTCAGGATTTTGGTCACACACGTGACTGAGAATGACCTATAAGTAGACTACCAACCGCTGAGTGTAAGTGAAGCGCGGGTTCCTGAATGGCCCATGGACCGAATTTGGCCAGCAAGGCAATTTGATCCGGCTCGCCAAAATTATTAGGTATACAGCTAAACAAAAAGAGTTTTATTGTTTGTTTGTTTGTTTGTTTGTTTTTGGTTTGTTTTGTTTGTTTTTTGGGTCCCGTTTGAAGATTTAAATGCATACTCTGTAGATGATGCACCACTAATGACCGCTGAAATTCTCGCTTGTATTCATCATTATCTGTAATAAGGCCTATATGATACCTATAGGTCGATGACGAAGACAATATTGCGGATATATACATAGTTTATAAATTATTAATATTATTATTAATTATTATCATTATTATGATTATGATTATTATTATTATTTTTATTATTATTATTTTTATTATTATTATTATTAATAATATTATTATGTTTTAAATACATGCACAGGAGCAATTATGATCAAACGTAATATCATATGGTGAGGTATTAAACGCAGGGGTGGGGTAGTATTCCTCCGCTTTTGGATAAACTTATTGTATAGGTGATACTCGGTAGCCTGCATTGCAAACTCATTTCTGGTCCGCCTAAATGCAATTCCTGAGATATCCCCGGGCATGAGCTTGTAACGCCTCTTTAAGGCCAAGACCAACAGTCCATAAGACCGACATGGCAGTCTCGTAGGCTGTCTGTTAACTTTTCTGAGGAATCATTCGACTGTCGGTCTCGTGGGCTGTCGGTCTGCTGGGATGTTCCGTCTTTTAAGGCCATTTTAAAGAGAAGGTTGAATAAGGTAAAGGAGTACAATCATTTTCGAGCTTTCTCATTCATTTCATGTCAGTTTGTAAGAAACTCATAGAAGAAATATCCCCTGATAATGATTGCTCTTCAAATATCCTCGTATTCGAAATGTGAGTGTGTGTTCAGTCCCAAGTACCCATTTCTGTGTGCAGGGAATGTGCTTTCAGCGAGATTGGGTCAATTCCTTTTTCATTTTGATGAGTATACTAGTATAGACTGCACCAGTTTTTATGTAGACATGATCAACCTTTCCCAACTCCTTCGAGACAGTTTCTTTCAAAGTGCAATCGCATGACCAGAACTCAACTTTATCTTCTCTGTCTTTCATTCGACATCAAGGAATCATGAAAGTGCTCATTCTAAACACTGTTGCTACCATGGCGAGTGTGGGTCACGCCGCCTATAGCTGTCCCATAAGCTGGCAATTGTTTGAGGGAAACTGCTACCTGTATATGGCAAACAGGGTGATGTGGGGTGATGCTGACGCTCGATGCAATGATTTCCTTACCAGCGCGGGACATGGGCACCTAGCCTTGATCCATAGTGATGCAGAGAATGAATTGGTTTACCACTTGTTCCGATCCAGCGAGTTCTTTTTATCTGTCAGTCTAAATTTCATCAAAGAGAAAGGAGTTCTGGTGAAGGTGCAAAATAAATTGTGGAGTTGTCTCAGTCTTTTTATGTTAAAGAACATCAAAGCAGAAAAGTCCCTTGAAAAGGACTACTTTTTCAATGCCCTCTTATTCGAAATATAATGAGAAATAGAAATTTAGAACAAACATTCATGCCACATGTGTGTGAGGTTCAATATTTGCAATTGAGTGCAGTGCATGTGTTTTTCAGCGAGATTGGGTCAATTTTTCATCATACAAGCACATCCCCGCGCCGCCTTTTCTTCCATATTCCGATATATTTTCATGCGAGGTTTCCAATTTTTCATTTAAAAAAATGGAATAATTGAAGCACTGTAATCATCCATTGTTTTTTCACTATCCCTCCTAACACCTGAAATACGGTTATTTTGTTTCTACATTTTGTGTACAAAATTAACACTTTTTTGTATACCGGCACCTCGCTGCCCGAATATGAGGATATTCAGGCGACTCGCTACCAAAATATGAGGATATTCGGGAACCTTGCAAAATTATTTATTATAAAAATGCGGGGGCGCTGCAGCCCCGCCTAGTACGCATATGGGGCTATTCATGCTAAACATCCTTTATGGGAGAATATTGGAACACCTCCACCTAGAGAATGTTTTAAAGAATATTACAGAATCATTCAACTTTTTTTTTTCTTTTCTTAAGACGGAACAGTTTTAATAGAACAAAATTTGTGAAGTAATATATTACTTTTTTTTTCTTCATAGGACTATTAATTGGTGAGGGGGCGTAGAGACCGAGCGAAAAAAGTTGCTTTCCCCATATTGAAATTTGCATTCAAGAGAAACTTTAGACACACAGGCAGGTCACAGTTTACTTAGAATTGTGACTTACATACATTGAAGATATATTATGTATAATTATATAGATAATAATCTTGCGATGGGTTGGGAACCAAACAAGGAAAGCCTCTGGGCCCTGCCCCACACATACAGTGTTATTAAACACTGCATTTATTGAAATGCGAGGGATCGTAGCTATCGATTTAGAAAATTAGATTATTCAATGTTGAAACTACGTATTTAAGAGCACATAAAAAATTTCACTTGTTAAACTGCAAAATGATTGATGTCATATATCATCTTTTAGACTTGTGAGGAGGAGAATAAAAACGACATTTTTCATTCTTTTTAGGCACAGAGAAGCACCTGCCACAGCCATGCGCTTCGGGGCCTTGTAATAGAAGAGATATTGTAAAGTCAAATAATCAATGTTGCCATTGATGTGACTGGGAGTGTAGTGACTGAGAGAAAATAGGGAATGTAGAGGCATTTTAAATCAGAGCAAACGTTGGCAAAATAAAGCTTTTTTTTTTTTTTTTTTACATTGTTTAACATTAAAATCATTTTTCTTGTCTTGCGAGAGGCCCCTCCGAAGGGACAGAACAGATCATTGCAAGCAAGAAAATTAAGATTATTGCGTTTTGAAACCTTGCATTTCACATCACTAGAAAAATATTCATTATACCCCTTTCCACCCAGTCCTTTGATAGTAGGAAAAATCTGCCACCCCGCTTTTGTTGCCACTGGTAGACAGTATTAATATTTGAGATACATTGCTCCTATCTGCATGTTAGGGAGCGGAGTGACCATGCTTGCGATACTTCGCCTTTTGGAGCACTAGAAAGCTGATAGCAATATTTCAAGCTTTATTATCTTGAGTGTGTGTGTCTGGGGGGGGGGGGGATAAGGGGCAAAATATACAATAGAAAGGGTTTCTAAATGTTAAGAAACATTGCGTCTATTAATTATAGTAGGGACTGTAGTGACAGAGTGCGATAAAAAAAGAAAATTGAATACTGAAGGTTTGCACGATTATTAGATCACTCACAAGGCAGCTTAGTAATGCGAAATCAATTAAGTTGTAAATTTTTTTCTTGCGAGGGGATCAGGGGGAGGGGGTTGCCCCCTTTTTTTATGATTGGTTGGGGAAATTCCCCCTCTGCCCCCCACCTCCGGTGCCTGGAGTCGTGAATGTAAAAAAAAATGATAATAATAATGAAAATTTAAAAAATATTATAATATAAAAAAAATAAAAAAAATAAATAGATAAAATAATAATAATAATAATAATAATAATAATAATAATAATAATAATAATAATAATAATAATGATAATAATAATAATGTCAGTTACATGTCTGAAAATAGGCAATCGAGCATGTTTTGAGAGTAAAGTTAGTAGCAATATTTCCGACGAGAATTTGTAAGTTTAAGACTCTCCGCCACACGGGGGCGCTGCCAGCACAAAAACCAGTACATGGACCCCCTTTTTTCAAAGTCTCTCCTCTTTCGGTATACTTTTCTCTACAAGTATGGAAGCTTTGGTGAGAATGACATGGATTTTGAATGTACAGTAGATTATTCAGCACCCATCCCATTCCTAGACAGGTTCCCAGCCAGCCATGCGCAGTTTTTGCGAGTTTTGCGAGTTTTTGACTTCTTCTGCCGAATGAGGGTGCTGCTAGCACAAAAACGAGTGCATGGACCCCCTTTTAAAAACTTTCTCCTCCTTCTGTATACTCTTCTCTACAAATCTGGAAAAAATTGACGAATCTGGCATGGGTTTTGAATGTACAGTAGAGTTATTTCGAAACCATCCCATTCCGGGACAGGTTCCCAGCCAGCCATGCGCAGTTTTTGCGAGTTTTGCGAGTTTTTCACTTTTTCCGCACACTGAGGGCGCTGCTAGCACAAAAACGA
Source organism: Heliocidaris tuberculata (assembly GCA_025618425.1). Classification (NCBI taxonomy): domain Eukaryota; kingdom Metazoa; phylum Echinodermata; class Echinoidea; order Camarodonta; family Echinometridae; genus Heliocidaris; species Heliocidaris tuberculata. The sequence continues at coordinate 41,707,873 of CM046838.1, read as the reverse complement.
GTGCATGGATCCCCATTTTCTAAACTTTCTCCTTCTGCAGTATATAATTCTCTACAAATCTAGAAAAATTTACGAATCTGACATGGATTTTGAATGTACAGTAGAGTTTTTTTTCGAACCCATTCCATTCCTCGACAGGTTCTCAGCCAGTTCTCAAGAGTTTTGCGAGTTTTTGACTTTTTCCGCCAACTGGGGGCGCTGCTAGCACAAAAACGAGTGCATGGACCCCCATTTTTTAAAATTTCTCCTTGTGCAGTATATAATTCTCTACAAATCTAGAAAAAATTACGAATCTGACATGGATTTTGAATGTACAGTTGAATTTTTTCGAACCCATTCCATTCCTCGACAGGATCTCAGCCAGTTCTTAAGAGTTTTGCGAGTTTTTGACTTTTTCGGCCAACTGGGGGCGCTGCTAGCACAAAAACCTGCGATGACGTCATTCCACCTGACACCCAATCATGGCACAGTTCATTGTCCCATAGAAAAAAAGTAAGCATCTGGACCTATAATTTTCTATGCGTATTTGGGCTTCTCATGGACCAAAGTAACTGCGTGCAAAGTTTGGTGAAAATGACATGGATTTGATTTTAACTGTGGAACGTCCTTAATTGAGCTTTCATAATACCAATTTGCTAATTGAGCGCTAATTGAACGCTAATTGAGCTTTCAGAATACTGTTCAGTCGACCTGACATTTTATGAACCTAGAAAAGTTCTTTCCGTTGAAGTTTTATGTGTGGATTTTACGATATCATGTGATCTCCGAACAATATCACCTTTGTTGTCGAAAAAATTAAAAAAACTTTGGGTATTTCGCATAATTTGCATAAATTCAAATGGCCACTTGTTTGGGCATATTAAACAGCGCAAGACAACTTACGCACAATTTGCGCGCTGCATCCAATGCTAGCAGTGTTGTTAATCTTGTGCAAATTCAACCTGTGATACAATAAAACCTCCGTTTTAGTTAAGCGCCGAATATGTTTTTATGGCACAAGATGAACAACACAATGGATTTTGATATGCAAATTATGCCAATTGCCCAACGTTGCTTTTTGGGAAACAACGCAGAAATTGTTCGGAAACCACAAGGAATCACAAATCCAGTCTTCAACCAATGAACATCCTTACAAGACTGCCTTGTAGAAATAATGGAATCAGCAACTCCATGGGAGAGTAATGCTACCATAAAACCATACTCGTTGGTCGGCGATCGGCCGCTGCCATAGTGTGACTTGAGTGTGTTTAATCAAGATGTAAATTTTTGTGTGATCCTGTTAACTTATATAGTCCATGTTTAGTAGATGAAGCCGGCTTTTAATTATAGCAGTGACAAGGGAATGATCTGTGATTTCCCTGATATCTATGTTACAGTTATAATGATACCATCTTTGGACACAAGGGGCAGCTTTTTTCTCCGGAAATAGAATTAGGGAATGTGTTTCTTACAGACCATAACTTTTTCATGTGAGTCTTGTACTAATCACCAGAATCACACAAATTTGGAATAGGATGAGAAAGTCACTTGTGGTTAGTTCAGCATTGTAAGCGTCTGTAAAAAGCGCCTGACTTTAATGCTCCGCAGAGAGGAAAGAAGGTTATACGTAATCATTAAACATTAAGTTTGGCTTTTCTTCAAATAACATTACAAAATGTATTGCAATTCATATAGGTTTTTCAATTTTTGCCACATCAAGGCGATTACATTCGGTTGGTCAGTTATCAGTAAAGAAAAACTAACGGCCTGTCCATTATGTTTATAATCACACACGCCATTCCACAACGCCTTTTCTGCCCAATGTCATTCATGGAGATGTTGCCCATTTAACCTGTTGACTACTGATTTCTCTTATTCACATAGACTTAATACAGGAACCACTCAGTTCCAGTAGGTAATGGGTTAAGGTGTTGTGGAATGAGAATCGTGATGTATTACAGTCGTAGGCGTACGAGGCGAGGGGGCTTTGGCTAACCAATATTCAGGCACCCTCCTCCTCATATTCAGGCAATAAGGTGGTCTATTTGTAGTTTTCTACATGTAATTTTTATATCTTTGACAAAAAAAATTACATTTTCACTTAAACGATATGGCAAAAAGTTCATTCGCTAGCTTCGCTCGCTAGAAAATCAAAGAAACTGGAAAGTCGATATTTTAATATCTGGACATCACCCCCCCCCCCCCCCCCCCGCGAAATTGTGCCCGAAGTCTGTGATTACAAATGATTTATATTGAGTGTATCAGAAGAATTGTTGCGTTCCTATTCTCATAAAAGCCCAACTTGTTACAGCTGTTGAGATCGTATTCTGGTATTTCCTTGTATCGCATAAACTGAAACAGTATCATGTTCAACAGTCAAGCACAATAGGACATATCCATTAAAAAAAATCGATATATCTGATATTTTGAATATCTGTGTTTTCATTATTTTACCATAATGATTTTGCTATAAATTGCAGCATACAAACGCGCCCAAACACATGCACACACAAACGCACACCAATATATATATATATATATATATATATATATATATATATATATATATATACTTATTCATTGCTGAAAATCGAATTAAAAGTACCATTGTAAATAAAAGATTGTCATTTTCTCATTTCCCCATTTCTGCAAAAGCTAATAATTAAGACAATGATTACTGCAACGGATTTGTCATTATAATATTTTCACATACAAATAGTACTTAACGATACATTTTCGGTGGGAATTACCATGTTAGGAGGTTTTCTTTAGTTAAAGGAACCTTTTTTATTTTAAAGAACATCACAATTCACAATTTATGTTATATACTACATAATAACCCTTGAACAATAAGTTTTAGATTAGTTTTAGTTCTTTCACATTACAATCGCATAACTTGTACTAAACTTTATCTTTAAGCTTAAAGTTTACCACTTCTGTGTATAAAATATTTTACCTCATAACCACATCCCTTGCTTAGGCTAGTATCTAGTATTGTCCATTTCGAAGATAACTACCATGAACTTTGATAACCATGATAACCAAAGAAACTAAATTAATGCAAAACAGAGCTAGCTTGAAATTTGTACAAAAAAACATATGAGGCGATGAATCCCCGAAACGGTTTACTCATCATTTGGATTTGAAATTAATAATACAAGTTACCATAAAACCAAATACAATGATATAAGTAGTAATGAAAAAGAGCAATACTATAAAATACATCAACGAACACCATAATAAGACCTTTAGCCACAAACGTTTCCTTAAATCTTCAAATTTGTAAAATGTATGCGATTTGGTAATATATTTGAAACAATGAAATGTAGAACTTTCAGTTTTGCATAAAGAGGCTAAACATATATGTATAGAATCTATAAAAATAAATCGTCGATTCTTTAGAACTCATAGAATTAGTAAACTGATTGCTGTATAAGTGGATACCAAATTATTTTACCATACGTAAATAAAACATTAAAAACATGGTATATATCTCTTGGTTAATACGAGAAAGACGGAGCATATAGAGTACGTAAAAGACAGCTAGTGGCATAGCGTGAGCCCTGGGTCCTGTCTTACAAAGAGTTTGTACTGATCCTAATCGATCGAAAGCCTGTCTCTTAAGTACACATGCAGTTGCGATTGATATCGATTCGAATCAATCGCAATTCTTTAAGACGGGGCCCAGGCATTAAGGGGGCACGGGCATCGTGGGGAGGGGGGCATGGGCACTAGTTTTACTCGGTGGATAAAATACCACTTGACAAGGCCTCTGTGTTTGGGTTAGGAATTGGTCCGGACGTCTGCTTTTCGCGTTTCTTTCCCCATCTTCCTTTCTTTTGCTCCTTTTTTTTTCACTATTTGATTGGGGGGGGGGGACACCTGCACCCCGTAGCTGCCCCAAGAGTTAAGGTAGTCAACAATAATCGAGCCCATTTTTACAGAAGTCAACAATGATCGAGCCAATTTGTTTCTTGAACTCTATATTCTGGACCAGAGGAGCCTACAAAATGCAGCATTTATCCATTTACATTGTTCTTTAAGTCAGGGGCGGATCCAGGATTTCGTATAAGGGGGGCACACAAATGCAGGATTGTCAACTTTGGAAAACTGCTTGGAGGGAGACCCATATTTTTTTGGTCTCGCCAGCCCTCAATAGTCGCTCTGTGGGGGGGGGGGGGGGGGGGGTGGCGACCAAAAAAAAAAAATTTCGCCAGCCCTCCAAAAGTCGCTCAGTGGGGAGGGGGGGGGGGGGGTTATGGGGTCCAGTTCCCCTCCATAATTCTCTCACAAGCAAAAAAAAAAAATAAATTTTAAAAAAGGGGTTTCCTGTTCTAAAAGGGGGGGGGGGACACAATGCATTGTTTTCTTTCAAAAGGGGGGGGGGGCACGGGCCGGGATTGCCCCCCCCCTAAATCCGCCACTTCTTTAAGTTATCATTTTTCTAATACCATGAATACATTAAGTTAAGACATTCATGCTGTGGAGAGTTACTTTAATCTTCCACACAATGTGGCGCCGCATTGAAATATTCACAGCAGATAAAATTAATCCGCCAATTAATCCACAAAAAACAAACTTTTCAGGAATAAAGTAATATCTAGGCATAATTGACAAAGCTCCGATTATCATATGACGATAATTTGTCAAAAATTAAGCTTCGTATCTTTTCTAGGTTGGGTTTGTATATTCAGAAACATGACAAATGTCATTATGAAATCTGGTTTCGTTATCATATTTTAATTCATGATACTTTTGCAGGTGCAGGAGGGTAGTAAGCCAGATAAACTTTGTGACCCATAAACAGTTACGACATTAGTGATTTTATCAAAATGCTGTATTTGACCATGCAGTAACATATCGTAGAGAGAAAAGAAAATCAAATAGGATTAGACATGTTTCACTGTGTAGCCTTCATGACCACTTATTCAAAGTTATCAAAGAAATTACAATAATTTATGCAAAGAAATAAGAAAAGAAAAACTAGTCTTTTCAATTAAATGCGTAGAATAAAATAAAATCTGAATTGATATTAATTTCTTAAAACTTATTGAAAATTGCATTTTAAATGCAATTTAAAAACCCCCACTCATTTTTTTTTTTCAAGACTTTAAAGCTACATGTAGGAGGTACTTAATAGGTATTTCCTGTGTAATGACACACAATACCAAGCTTTCTTTCGGAATAAGGAACGATTTCTGCTTGTGTTTTCAGACTTAATCACTCTTTTCAGTACCGAACATTAGCGGTGTACGGGGGAGGGTCTCCCGCTGCCATTCCTGGATATGCCTGCCCGCCCGGATACCCGGGACGATTGGCCGCCGCTGCTGCCACACCAGAAGATCCGCTCATCGCGTCCAAATTGGACTCGTATTCATACTCCAGCGCTGACAGCTTCTTTTCCTGAAGACTGGCATTGCCCGGCATAGCACCTGATGGGCCAGGGTGGGAGCGGGGTGTCGGGTCAATGGGGAAGGTAGCATGATGCGCTGTGGCTACACCAGGCTGGACACCCCCAGTGGAAACAATAGACAGAGATGGAGCAGTAGCATTCTGAACGGGTGCAGGGGAAGGAGTCCTCTGTGGTTTGCGTTTTACCCTGTTCATTGAAAAATATTCAGCCACGATAGGGTGGAAGATAATTAGTTCATTCATCTCTGATTAACTTTAGTATTGATTGTAATGAAATGTCGTACCCCTTTATTATTCTATGTTTCCCCTTGTTTTTTACGAGGGAGTTACATAGAGAAAGTAAAAAAATGAATTCAAATATAAACCGACATTTTTTTTTCTAAAAAATGCAGTTTCCAAGATTTTCCTTACGCCTTTATAAAGCTTAGTAGATCAAAATGGAACCACAACTAAAATTTGATTGAAAAGAGTAAAACAAAACTGAAGAAAGAAAACGAAGGTTAAGAGGAGTGAAATTGAAACAGAATTCCCTACTTAAAATTTACAACGAAAAATGAATAGAGGTGGTAAAATTGCGCATTTTTAGTGATCCCTATTCATCACGTTATAAGTGAAAGACCTATGATAACTGTTTTGCTCTATGTTTAAATCCTGTTCGATAAATACCTATAGACGATATATATCAGCAGCAGCAAGAACAAGAAAGCTACTCCACATGTGATGCCTGCGATTAATCCTACAGAAGAACCTAAAAAAAGACCCGAATCAAAGACAAGAGAAGGTTGAGTTCTTGAAAAGATAAGAAATTATCATGAACTTCATCATTCACTCATTCTCTTGATTTTTATTAGAAAGAATATCATAGTTACAATTTCAAGGATTACTTAAAAACTCCAAATAAGAATAGTTGTAAGTCACTGGACTGTGAAGCTCATGGTACGGGGTTCGTATAGCTGCCATGGCACTAATGTCCTTTGGCAAGACATTAATCTACGATTTCCGCTCTCCATGCAGGTAAATTAAATGGGCACCTCGTACGAAGAACTTTATTGAAAGCTTCAGCGCCTGGATGAAGTCTTGTTTACCAAGGGTAAACAAAGACCATTAATGTTACTGATGTCATCATTATCTTTATTATCACTAGACGTAGAAGTAGAAGTAGTATTTTTCATTATCATTATTTTTATCATTATTGTCATTACACACACACGCGCGCGCGCACACACACACACCCACACACACTCACACACACATATATATATATATATATATAT